>JAVLVB010000295.1:909571-935232 GCA_032876305.1 Orestias chungarensis
ATTTCCAATGACTTAAAGTGGAAGGCCAACATCAACTCCATTCTCAAAAAGGCCCAGCAAAGGATGTACTTTCTGCGTCAACTGAGGAAACACGGTCTGCCACAGGAGCTGCTGAAACAGTTCTACACTGCAGTCATTGAATCTGTCCTGTGCACATCCATCACAGTGTGGTTTGGTTCAGCCACAAAACAGGACAGATCCAGATTACAAAGAGTGGTGGATAGAGCAGCAAAAATCCTCGGTGCTCCTTTGCCCATCCTCCAGGAGTTATTCAAATCAAGGACCAGAAACCGGGCAGAAAATATTATCACAGACTCCTCACACCCTGGTCACAAACTCTTTAACCTTCTACCCTCTTGCAGGCGCTACAGAGCCATGAACACAAAATCAAACAGACACTGTAACAGTTTCTTTCCAAATGCCATCAAACTTATTAATAACAAAAACTAAACTGCTGTTTACTGTTGTTTACATGCCACACTGCACTTTATACATGCTATATAATACTGTAACTGCACCTTAACTATTTATCTTACACTAGTTTTATATTTTCTGTACATATGCAAACTCTGCTGTACATGTAAACTTGTATGTTGTCTACATAGTCTTGTTGTATATTGTATTGTTGTAAATTGTAGAGAGCTAACAACAGCCGGAAACAAATTCCTTGTGTGTGTAAACACACTTGGCGAATAAAGCTGATTCTGATTCTGATTCTGATTCTGATTAATTGATTTTCAGAGTGGACAAAAGAGCTGGATTTTTACAAGGCAGCCAACATGCTTTGCTTTCATTTGCTCACCAAAACTGAACTTAAGCCAGGGTTGGTTGCAAAGTTTGATCTCAGACTCACTGAGGAAGATCATGAAGGAAAGATTCTGACTTTCTGTTATAGTGACTGTTTGGTACGTATCTTTCATTAAATATGTTTTACTGACATATTTGTAACAACAGTGATTACAACTTAAAACTGAACTAAATCTTTTAACTAGCTGAATAGTTTTTATGCTGTGCTCCACTACTTCCTTAGATTACAGCAGCTCCTTTATTTTCTGTCTTACCTTACATGCCGAATTGATTAATCCAGATGGGCCTTACCGCACCGGTCAAAACAACCTATTGAAATTGACTCTTACATTCCACACACATCCCTATTAAATTTACAGAGTAAGTCCTTGTACGTCAGGTGATGGTAATGGAAAAAATCCAGTTTGGCTTTGACCTCGACTTGTGTGAGTTTTAAAATAAGTGTACTGTATTGTTTTATATGTAAAAAAGCAAAGCACAAAATTTTGCCTAAAACACAAGTAGTGGGGTTGTATTAATTGGCAACTGAATGAATATAAATCAAATTAAGTACGTTTGTTATTTATTCTATTTTTTTCTTTATTAAAACTAGGCTACATAATTTGTAAAACAAACAGATTCACTAATGTAAAAATGTCTTTTCTCATCAGCAACTGTATCTAAATTATACTTAAAGTTATTGATAGTTTATTTTTATAGGTCATTTAACGGAGAAGAACACAAATTAAGTATTTCTGTAAGGTGCTGAAGGAGAGCGGCGGTGTTTTAAACTATGATTAAAGAGTGTCTGGCCTGAGCCGAGATCCTTTTCCCAAAGATCAGCAGAACAAGTTATGGACTCACAGGTAATTAGCTTCTCATACAAAACTGCTGACTTTTTACATAAATATCATTATAGTTATTGTCATTGTAATTAGAATAAGGCTTTAAGTGTAACATTTTGTAGTTGTATCTTTCCGATAACAATCTTTTATTTTTATATACAATTAAGATTGCCTTATATACCTGTCCCTTTCTAAATGTGATATTTGCAAAGTAACGGTACTCTGTTGATAAACCCTTTAATTGATAGTCTAAAATGTTTTTACTTCTTAGACCATCCTGAAAAGGATCATTTGGCAAATGCCACATAATGAAGATTAAGATGACCACAGTAATGTGCAGGAGACATGTCTGGTCACAGGCTTTTTGACACGTGTTAAAATAGATCAGATTCGGAAGGCTGTTCATATCCTAAATTTGTTACTGATTATTCACATAGAGTTCATATTTATGGAAACATATTTCAAAAAATCATATTTTGTAAGCAATGTTTTATTTTGACGCAGTGACTAATGATGTTCAGGTAAACTTCAAAAAAGTATGACTGTCTTTGTAGGGTCTTCTCAGGAACTACAACTACTCCTGAAGTTCTGGAGAGATTGGAGTATAACCCTAAACACCTTTTATGTTGAAGTATCTTCAGAAATTACTCTGCCAGTCACATCAACTTGCCTCACAACGCTGAAACTTCCACTGAAGAGCCAAAGGACTGAACATCTCCCAGTGCAACTGGCGGCTGGACTTTCTGACAGGCAGACCACAGACAGTGAGGATTGGCAGCAACACATCTAACACCACCACCCTGAACACCAGGATCCCCCATGGATGTGTGCTGAGTCCCCTCCTGTTCACCCTGCTGACCCACGACTGCACGTCACTGCACTACTCCAACTTCTTCATCAAGTATGCGGATGACAAAACCGTGGTGGGTCTCAGCAATAGCGGCGATGACAACAACTAAAGGAACAAGATCAGCCATCTCACCTCCTGGTGCAGCCTCAAAAATCTCTTTTTGAATCTGGAGAAGAAAAGAAAAAAAAGAGCAGTAGCCGTGTCCCCCATCATGTGAACATTATACAGGGGCGCTATCGAGAGCGTGATACAGCTTGACAGGTGTATCACGGTGTGGTACAATTCCTTGAAGCAAGTTGGTCCCCTGCATCGTGAGAGCAGCGGAGAAGATCACAGACACCCTCTCCTCCAAGAACTGTACCACACCTGCCTCACCTGGAAACCGACCCAGATCGTGGTTGACCCTATTGGGGGGACCCCACCCACCCATCACATGGCCTCTTCAGCCTGCTGCCGTTGGGGAGGAGACTGCGCAGTCTCTGGGCCAAGACCTGCTGAGGGACAGCTTCTTCCACCATGCTGTCAGGGCACTCAAATCCCTACCTGCTCTGCCCACGTCTCCCCCTGCTGCCGCCAACCTCCCACTCTTCAGGTCTATTATATTTCACTCTATAATATTTCAGTCACATTTGAGTAATAGGTTTACCAATGACTATTTTAGTGTTATTTTAGTGCTATTATTCTCCTGAAATGTTTTTTCTCATAATACAGTGCTATTGAAAACCTACTGCTGGCTATGGACACTTCTTCCAGTAATGTTCTTGCCAACTTCGTCAGAGCACACACGTGATGGCAAACCAAACTTGCTTCTGCCACCAATGAAGCTCTCCAACACAGTAGATGCTGTAGATTTCATTACATTTCAAAGACAAATACCTGAAATAAAAACAGCACTTCAAAAATCAATTTTAACAAAGCAGAAGAAATGGAAATAAGGGTAAGATTTAATTTGAGAAATAGCCAATTTGATATAAATTATGAAATTTGTATTTTATTTCTATTTAAATTAGTTGTTTAGGTTTATTTGTTGTTTTAGTTTCCTCTTCCCTCTCTCTCATTGTAATTTGTAGGCTAGTCTGTGTGTATAAATTCCCTTGTGTGCTTACTGTAAGAGGTCAGTTTTTGTTTGTTATCCTTAGTTAGGTTTGGCTTAGTTGATATTTCCTTTTCAGTTTTGGTTTTGATGGATTCCTGTTAATATTATTTGGGAAAGTACATTGAGAAGATTTTTGTATACAATGTCCTTCACTTTTATGCATGATCCCTAAAATTTCTTATCTTAATTATATCATCATTATATGTTCATCATTCTTGTTGGATAAATAACTTTTCCCCAACATTCTGAATGATATCTGAAATCAAAGAGAAAAGCAAAGTTCCCTCAAATATGAATTCTGCTACTATTATTTTCCTCCAGAAACCGGCGAAAGACCCTATTCTCACATCCATTTACCGTCCAATATCCTTGATGAATGTATATATCAAGGTAATCTCAAAAGCTCTTGCTAGAAGACTGGAAAAAGTAACACCTCTTTTAATACATCACGAACAAACAGGCTTCATAAAGGGAAGACAGTCTTCCACTAAGTTGAGCAGATTAATTAATATTATAGACTATTCTACTATCAATAACTTGGAAGCCATACTTGTTTCATTAGATGCAGAAAAAGCATTTGATCGTGTAATATAGAAATTCCTGCTTGCAGTATTAGAAAAATTTGGGTTTGGTTCATCATTTATAAACTGAATGAGAATTCTTTATAGCTTTCCAAATGCTTGTACGAACCAATGATCAAAATTCTCCAACCTTTAGTCTGCAGAGAGGCACCAGACAAGGGTGTCCACTGTCCCCTTCACTTTTTGCAGTATTTATGGAACCCCTAGCAGCTGCCATCAGAGAAAGCAGAGATATAAAAGGAATTCAGACCCAAAAATATTGAACATAAGATAAGTCTAGATGCAGATGGTGTATTACTTTTCCTCCAGAATCCACGGGTCTCTTTAACTAACACTATTGCACTAATGAACAAAGTCTCGGCACTTTCTGATTACTCAATTAACTAGTAAAAAGCTGTAGCTCTGCCAGTTAATTGCAGTCCTAAGTATTAACTAATATGCTGAGGTCAGGAATTATTAGATACCTGGGAATAAACATCTCACCCAGGCTATCAGACCCGACAAAGCTAAATCACATTCAACTTTTAAAACTAATAGAAGACGGTCTTACAAGGTGCACCCCCTGCCTATATCACTCACTGGCAGAGTAGCCCCCATAAAGATGATGGTCCTTCCTAAAGTAAACTACCTATTTTCAATGATTCCCACAACGCCATCCTCTGCTTGGTTTAAGTCACTAGACATTGCGTATCTCCAAATTTTTATGGAAAAACATACCACCAAGAATCAGCCTTAAAACACTACAAAAAGGTAAAGATTGTGGTGGTTTAGAATTAGCAAACTTTCAGCACTATTTTCTAGCTAATAGATTGCAATACATCTCACATTGGTATAAAAGTAACCCATGAGATGAAGAATGGATGGATATAGAACAAACATTCTGTGATAATCTGGAGCGCTAATATTAAACATCATAAATGCTTTAAAAGCATCAATATTAGCTCCTCTCTGACAGCCTGGTGGGAATTTCTTAAAATAACCAAATCCTCACTCTATCCATGTAAATTAACACCCATTTAGAACAACCCTGACATCCTGTAAAACAAAAAAATGCTAAACTTTACAGTATGAAAAATAAAGGAATAAGACTCTGGAGCACATAGCTCAACATGGTAAATGTATTTCATTTGATACACTTATAACACTATATGGAATAAATAGCAACAGATTCTTAGAATACCAACAAATAAAGGCAGTAATTAATGAGAAATACATTGTTAAGCAACTACATCTACAACTCCCTTGCAGAGTAGCAGAATTCTTAAACATCTGCTCCCCAAAATACCTCTCAAAAATATACAAACTATAATCCAAGATAAACAATTCCATTTCTTTACCATCTTCAAAATGGTACACGGACTTATCTTTAGAATCAGATCACAATTTTTGGTCGCTAATATGCTGTAACACCTTTAGAACTCTAAGAAATCTACGACTTATACAATATAAGATTCTTCATAGAACTCATTACACAGGACAAAAGATGTTCAAGATGGGTTTTAAAAATTGAAATATCTACTCACCATGCACAATAACACACCTGATTATTATCTGCATGCGCTATGGTATTGTGCACCAGTTCAGGCATTCTGGATTGAGGTTTGTCAGGATCTCTCAGTGTGGTTTAAATGTAATGTTCCATAATGGCCCACACTAGAAAGATTTCCGCAGAGTGGGACCATTTTGATCTTACATCGGAAAATAAGGGAACTGTTTTCATTTCGTTATTTCATCCGGTTCTTTTCAGTTTCTACTTGATCTATCTCAGGCAAGAGGACAGGAGAACAAAAACACCTGCCTCTCATTCTACTCATTCAAATTCCAGACCTGCTGTCTGAGAGTTTAAGTACTCTGTTAGGATCAAAAGGAGTAATCAGATCTCTGATAAATGATTGAGCTTGATTAGGGAGGGCTTTATATGTGGGAGTAGAAGCGGAGCTGCCTGAGGGTGAGGGTGGTATAAACCAAGACTTTTCTGCGCCAAGACATTTGGGATATTTTGCAGTGTTTAGTGTTCTCCCAATTTGAATGTTCATTATCAAAGCTGCATTCAGAAATCCACCATGGCTTCTCATCTTTGTTGGCATAAAGTACCCAAAGAACCGATGAGAGGTTTGGAGAAGGACAACGCAGAGTAATTTAATGGTTTTAACCTCGACACTGGTTTCTTCCATTCATCTTTTCCTCTGGCTTCATTATAAACGGTGAAGTATAATCTCTCAGTTTACCAGCCACCATAGATTCAAACCCTCATCCTTTCTGGCTCCTCTTCCCCTTTTCAAAGTAAGCTTCAACAATATATCAATCACCTTCAGGATCCCCCCATTGCTAACCAGGATACACCCCTGGATCACCTGCTCATTCTCTGCTATTTTGTTTATCCCACTTATCGTATTAAAACCCGTACACCTTCATTTGCCTCCTGAGAGTATCTTGAATGTGGGACAGAACATTCAGGCCAATTTGACTTAGCAGAAATCCTCAGAAGACACGAACATCTTAGTACAATTGAAACAAGACAAAATTAAGTTATAAGTTGTTTTAACTCAATAATTCTTGAACATTGATTAAAAAAAAACTTTAAAATAAAATACCAGTTTTATTTGTGCATTTTTTTCCATTTTCTTTTCTTTTTTTTAAATATTTTAAAACAAGTTTTAAAAGAGAAAATCTGCCACTTGTACCTTTTATCTGTATAGTATTATATTATTGACTTAAAACAACCTCCTATAGCTTGCTGAAAATTTAGTTGCAAGTTAGTTTTGTCTTATTTTAATTGTACAAAGACATTTATTGTAGAAACTGTGTTGCTTGTTCTTTCTGCAGAATCAAACCTTATCCTAAGATATACAAGTGGTCAACAGCTACAGGTACTTGGGTGTACACCTGAGTAACAACCTCACCTGGAGCAACAACACTTCCACTCTGGTCAGGAAGGCACACCAGCAGGTCTACTTACTCAGGAGGTTGAGAAGAGCTGGACTCGGGAGCTCAGTCCTCACCTCCTTCTACAGATGTGTGATGGAGAGCGTCTTGTGCTACAGCATCAACGTGTGGCATGGAAGCTGCTCTGCTGCAGACAGTGGTGAAGGGTGCAGAGAGGACTGTTGGAGTCAGCCTCCCCAGCACCACAGACATCTACACCTCCAGATCCAGGAAAAGGGCCTCCAGCATCATGAAGGATCACACACACCCAGCACACTCACTTTGTGTCCCGCTCCCCTCAGGCAGGAGGCTGCGGAGCATCAAGTGCAAAACCACCAGACTGAGAAACAGCTTCATTCCTGAAGCTGTGAGACTCAAACACACACAAGGACAATTACAAATAAAAAACACTTTCTCATTAACCGGCACTGATCACTTTAATGTCCCACTTTAGTGTCTCACTTTTATATGTCACTTTAATGACCATCCATGCTGCTGCAGCAAATTTGCACAACGAATTTTCATTGCTGCTATGTCCGACTTCCACATATTGTGTATTTTGTATATTTTGGGTATTCGCAGTCTTGTTCTTTTATATTTCTTTATGTTTTATTATATTATTCTTATTTTTAGGCATTTTAAAACGGTCCGGTTTACACCCTGAGAGTAACATCAGGGTGTAAACTGGACCGTGGGATTGAAATTTTGTCCCACTTCATGTACCACATGATGACAAATAAAATTCCTTGAATCCTTCAATACAAAACCATACCCATTGATTTGAACATTGGAATCCATTACTAAGAATGATATGAAAATAGTTATATAAAAAAGTAAATGCCCCTCATAAGCCCAAATTAGCCCCAACACTAACCAGTCAACATTTAAAATGTTGGAACAATTAAGAAATTGAGAAGGAAAAAATTAAATGTTTGAAGAAAACTGGGAAAAATAGGTGTCAGTAACAAAGAGAAGTCCCTGAGCTGTGGTAAATGGAATGAACATTCTGTTCTATGATAAAAATAAGAAATAGTGGGCAGACTTTATGTAGCATGTGATGTGAGGTTTTTGGTATCTGCCAATGTCTTGTCTGATGGTCAACAGACCAAAAAAACGTTCTTCTCTTGAAGCTTGTAACCCCACTAGCATGGATTTAGCAGTTATTCACCCATTTATAAAAACAAATATCTCTACCACCTAATTTGTTGTTATAAATAGGTGGTGGAAATATTTGTTTTTATAAATAGGTGGTGGAGATATTTCTGTTTATAAATAGGTGTGTATATAAAACAAATATCTCCACCACCAATTTTTTTTATTAGAATATCGTAAACACAAAGGCAGACTTGGCTCTAGAATTTAGCTGAGGAAGCCGAGGAAAATTTTGGGGTGGCCCTGTAATTTGCAGTTGATAGCACTTATACCAAGAGGGCTGTGTGTTTGATTCCACCTTGGGTCAAATGGTCACCATGCATGTTCTCCCTATGTATGACAGCGTTTTCTCTGTATATTGGCTTCCTCCGTCTAAAAATATGACCTGGCTGACTGGGTACTCTAAATTTTCCTAAGGTTTGGGAATGGTTGTTTTTCCTGTATGTCTCTGTATTGCCCTGCAATGGACTCGCCCAATGTGCGTGTGTCAGAGATGGGCTTCAGCAGACCCCAGCAACTCCTCAAGGATAAGAGTTGGAAAATGGACGGATGAATACGTAAATAAAGGTTTATGTAATGTTGCTACTGAAATAACAAATGTTTATTAATACAAACCATTAACTTCAACAGCAACATGGAACTGTGCATTTGTCACCAGAAAGTGTTTAGCTAACAATTGTGCATAAATCATAGAAACTATCACTGCATCACAACCATTGTGTTAAACATACATTAATGCAAGGGACATGACAACACAACCAGTTTAATGTCCAACTAGTCACATGGTTTATTGGGTCTTACGGCATTGATGCTTTAAAATTATTGTAGCCTTCCTGAATTAGCTAAAATAACTGTTTTTCAACACAGTATAGTGTTGAAAAACATTATACTGGTTCTGCAATAAATAGCATTTTATAGTTGTAGATTTGATTAAATTATACATATTCAGTGATTTAAATGTCGCCTCAAATATTTAAACCTACAGGCATCTTTGATGATGGTCTTTTATTTGTACGAAAATTTCACATCATATAATCCAAAAACTTTAATATTTGAATATTCAAGTTACAAAAAAAATGTTCTGTCCAATTGTTATACCACAGCGTTTATACATTGATATTTGTACAGCATTAATATATCCATATCATAAATGCAAACTTGGGTAAAAATGCAAATGAAAGTTGCTGTTGTGTAAAAACAACATACAGAGTTGCTGCAGGATGAACATAAAAAAAAAAAATGTATTCCGTTTTTAAAAACATTTAAAGCGTGCCCGCAGAAACATTCCTCTACTTGAATAATCGTCCTCATTACCAAGAAGACAGTCCTTTTTGCAATAGAATAAATATAGACATAAGTATATATACTCCGTTTCAGTATAATCAAATGTGGCAGGGTTTGAGACTTAATCTTAATTTGCTGCTAAGCACACTACTGTCTGGTAAGAAACAGCTCACTGAATTTAGACAACAGCGGTCAGCTGCATCATTAGTTTTCTGAGATAGAGTCCACAAAGGCCATGGAGTCCCGCAGAGTGGATTCCTACATTGCATGTTGTTTGTTCTGTGTCGGGCCTGTCTCCTCAGCCTCCCCGCCTCTCTGTTGGTTCCAGTCCCTGAGGCCCTCAGGAAGGCTTGTGTCCTCTTCAAAGCTCCCTGTCCCCTCCACAAATTCCTCATAGGTTGATTTCTCTTGGAATGGCCGAGGACCCAAAAGCTCCACCATGTCAGCTTTGTCTAACACCTCCTTCTCAAGTAAACGCTTCCCCACCTTAGGATGGCATCAGAGATAGATGGCAGTATTTGATAGTATGAAGAGTGCCAAATTACAATAAACAAATTACTGAAATTTAAACAATTAAGTGTGTCATTAATTTATTAAAACTCGAACAAGCTAAAGTAATTATTAAACACAGAGAAAATTATATGCCTCAGTACATATTGTAATAAAAAAAAAAAATACAATTTTGTCATTATAAATTATTAAATGTTTCTATGCTGAAGCAAATAATGAATGAATGTAAACTTTCAACTTCATCCATCAAATTCAGAGGATGGAGAATCTGATGTCTGATTGGCTGCTTCAAACAGCAAGTCATGACAACTTCCTCAAGTTTACTACGTCTCTAAGCTTGATGTCTTCACTCCAAGTGTGAAAATAACTGGATTGGAATAATTCTTTATTAAAGAAATTTACTAAAAACTCTGCGTGTGCAACTTCAGACTCTATATCTCTAGTTAGGTCCAAAACATCTAATTTGTATAAAATAAGCTTGCCGTTGTCCTGTGTGGAGGAAGTTGCCACAAACTTTAAACAGGATCAACATTAGTCCCGACTACTTGGAGTTTTTTCACTCAAACCCTTGCAGAATATAACTTAGAGGAACATTGTTTGACTTGCTGCTTCAGCAAACAATCAAATATAAGGGTCTCTAGAGAAGCACCCCTCAACTTAACCACTAGGTATAATGTGTTTATTAATTTTGAATAATTCCAAACATGTTTTTAGGCTTTTTCCTCTACTTCCGCATAAGTTTGTTGTCCTAAAAGGTCTCACCTTCTCCACTTCGTCCTTCTTTTCCATGATCAACTGCAAGGTACTTTCATATGCTCTGTCCACCAGACTTCTCACCTCCTCATCAATTAGTTCAGCTGTAGCCTCACTGTAGGGCTTCTCTAGAACCATCTCACCCTGCCGGGGGAGGTCAAACGAAACCTGGCCGACTTTGTCACTCATCCCAAACTGCACCACCTGAATGTCAGCAAACACAGTGAAGTGTTGGCATAGTTAGGATTTTTTAATCGATTATGTTAAATGTTTGAATACCTAGCAAAACATTTTCCTTTCAAGATCAAATAGATGCTAATACTAGTCTGTAGCAAGTTAGCAGGATGATAATTGCACATTATAAATGGAGCAAATCTTTAAGAAAAACTGAATAGCAAACTAATACATTTTCTATTGTTTTATCTCTGTTTTTTAATCTGATTTTATTATTTTTATAGGCAGCATTGTTATCACTATTCACTTTCTTCTATCACTGTCTGCTAGTAAATACTAGCTAGGTTTACATGTACATTATTCCTTGATTGGATCGAAATGTATTCAGTTTAAATAATCAGAATTTATTATTTACATGGGCACAAAATTACTTCTTCTGACAATTATATTTTTCCATGCACCAGGTTTTATTCAGAGAAAAAGCTCTTTTTTAATGCTTAGTTGTCAAATTTTCTTTGACCGCCAATAATTTGTACTTGCAATAGGCAGGAAAAAAAGGAAACAAACTTGAAAGTGAGTTAGTTCAGAGTGTTGCAAGCAGGCCCTGGCAACAGACCAGTCATTACCCAGTGATTATGCTTATTCACATAGAGCATACACGCATAGTCAGGTCACTTTGGCCCAGTCGGAATGACATGATACTAGCAAGCGTTAACATATTTATATAATATTTTAATTGGGACATTTACTAGATGTATTTTTATTCTGATCTGCATTTTATTTTGAATACTTATCTCCAGATAACTTTTACTTCCAAAAACCAACTAAAAACAAATATTCAGCTAATGTTAACATAGACAAAGATACAGATAAATTCTTAAAAATATATGTATAATTTGGGGCCCCCTTTTAAGTCAGGGGCCCATCAATTGTCATAAAATCCCCACTTAATTCGGCACCCCAAGTATCTACTTAAAACAGACTCGCAGTGTGTGTACCTGTGCATAGGCTGACTGGGTGATCTTCTTCAAATCATCCTGAGCTCCAGTGGTTATCCGGCCAAAGAAGACTTGTTCAGCCACACGACCACCCAGCATCATGCACATCCTGTCAAACAGCTGCTCTTTTGTGTAAAGATACTGCTCTCTGGGCAGGTACTGAGCATAACCTAGACCTTTCCCTCGTGGAATGATTGACACCTGAAAATAAGGCAAGGCTCTTTAAATAAATACAGTATCATCAACCATCCAGATATACAGGTCACAAACATTTTTGTTTGTAAGTTGTAATATTGTGCAAATTTTATATAGACACTTGTCTTTAACAAAAACAGGTTTGCAAACATACAACAGATATAGATCTGTAAATTTGGTTTCATACTACGACAATCCATTTGCAAGATAAAAGTTAGAGTCTAAATTTCCCATCGTGAAAACCTATTCTTTAATTTCCTGGGAACAAACCAGTGAACTCTTTCCTTTATTTTTATCTGCTCCACTAGGTTACAGAACACCTTCACACTACCAGATATTCATTATCTGTTCCTCATGGGGTAAAACTTCTACAAATTTCGTCCTATTCCTTTTGCTTCCAACTCTACTTGATCCAATTTTTGAACTGGTTGGAGGCAACCTGGATTACAAGTGTCTTCAACTCCTGCTTTTCAAGAAGGCATTGCTTACTTTCATATTCCAAAGTATAATGCCCAATGTAATTATCAAAAGCCTGCATCTGCTCCCTTTGTTACAAAACTCTATTAACGTGGTTGAAAAACCACATGAGGTACAACAAAATGTTGATTGAAAAGGCATGGAGACTGAAGATTTAGTAATTAAAGCTTGTATTGTGTTGTTAACTGAATTTAAATTGACTGAATGGTAAATGGACTGAATTTATATATATATATGAATTAATTTATATATATGTCCGCATTATACAGAAACTAATATTACCTAATAGTTACATAATCTCTTGTGCACAACACCATCATGACTAAGAAAAATGAAGCATCAGTTTGGTTTCTGCCACATTCCTTTAAGTTTAATCTAAATAAAGGTAATTATTTATCTAGCGGTCACCACAATGTGATTATGCTGTGCTCGGAGTCCATACTTTAAGCAGAGGGTCAGCATGCTGTAGAAACCAACCCACGATAGCATGGCCAGCTTCATGATATGCTACAGTCTTCTTTTCCATAGGCTGCAGGACCTGAGTCTTCTTCTCAAGGCCTGAACATAGAGTGAATATGTGAATATAAAATATAATGTATAATATATTGAGTAAAATATAATGCATAGTAACTCTTTCTGTTCTGTCCATGTTTTAGTGGCTCTATGTCACCGCATAGCATATAGTACAGTGTATAAAGTTGGCAACTAATGTAATTGACCTCCAATCACACGGTCAATAGCCTGCTCGAAGTGTTTTGGGTTGACAGCAGGACTCAGATACCTGGCAGCAATCAATGCTGCTTCATTGCACACGTTAGCGATGTCAGCACCTAATACAAAGAAAGAAAGAAAAATAAACTATCTTGGTGTGGATTTTACAATCTAAAAGTGGGTTCCTCTAATAAAAAAGCGCCAAATATTGAAAAAGGTTAAAAGAAATTTGATTAGATTGATTGATTGGATAAATAAGTTGATGTGCCACACCAGTGAATCCTGGTGTGGCAGCAGCCATTTTTCTTGCAAGAGCATCTTTATCCAAACTGGGATCCAGTTTGATTGGACGCAGGTGCACTTTGAAGATGGAAGCCCTGCCTTTGATGTCTGGAGGACCTGTGGAGAGAAAAAACAAAACAAAAAACATCCGTCATGTGCATCAGCTCATCTGAAGCTCTCCATTTTTCAGAATGACGTGTACTGATTTATGTTATGAATCAGTCTGAAAACAGATGTATATTGATGTGTTCTTCACATTATTTAAATGTGTAAAACAACAATTTGTAAAACAAATATTGTTTGTATGTTTTTCCACCACCAAAACACGTTTTTCCTATGTAAAGAACAGATTATAGTTTCAATCTCTTTTACTGTAAATTCAATGGTTTCTGAAGCGTTGAAATGTAATGAGGAAAAACATAGAAACAGAATTCAAACCTTGGTGACTGCAGTGCAAGGAGCAAGTAGATTTTGCGATAACTACTGTCACAATAAAACTTGCCTTTATAGAAATCTCACTCTGTGATATAACTTTTTAAAACATAGTATCTCGTGAAAATAAAAGTATTTTCTTCTCCTTTAATTTCTGATGTCATGCCCACTCTCATGCCCTTGTGATTTTTCTCATAGTGTCTTCTAATATTGAACTACTAATTCTATCAATACTCAAGCCTGCTGGCTGAATATGGTCCGCAGTGTAATTGTATTTGGCCTGCAAGGCAATACAAAATAAATCCTACAGCTTGCCTGTACAGTATATGAAAAGTTACAGCTACCAAACCCTGAATGCTTTGCCTGTGGTGTTGTATGGCATGTCAAGTAGAACAAGACCCAAAAACCTCTTGTCTGTTGCCAGTATTCACAATGACCTCACCCTGGTACAGGCTCTGTGCTTCCCATCTCAAAAATGGTGAAAAGATGGCAGAAAATATGATAGGTGTTGAATAGGTGGGAGGCAGATTATTATGTAGGAACATTTTTCTCAATATAATTTTATCAAAAAGTTTATTTTGGGAAAAACTTTCACAGTTGTAATGAAATATTTTCTTTGTAATGTAACATGTACTGTATAATAGCAGTGGGCAAATACTAGAATTAATTTGGCATTGCCTTGTAGGCCAGAGTTTCGTACATTTGCATCAGAGTATTATTTGCAATTCAATTGTTTTATGTAACTGTCCTAAATAAGCCTATTTTAGTTTTATGTTTCTAAAGATTAATGTATATAGTATTATTCCAACACAATAAAGTGATACAGTTTTAAATCCAAATTGACCAACCGTACAGGGCACAAGGAATTATTAATTAATCCACGTTTGCAACTGCAGCTGACACAAAGTGGTGAAGAACATACATTCAATGACAAAATTTTTTTGCAATAAATGATTATTTTTAATTCAACTAATTTTTCAGCTTTGCGTTTACAAAGCAAATGTTTTTTGAATGTGCACCCCCCCCCCCAAAGTAATCGTGTACAGTAAACAAAATCCATGAAACAAGAGGATATTTTGAAGTACAAATTTTCTTGATTTTAAGGTGCATTCAATTTTAGTAGCAAATATTTGTCATGTCCACTTTGAGTATTTTCTATGATGAAGTTACATCATGGGTAAAACAATATGCTACAGTAACCATAAAGATTGACAATACCGATGTAAATCTGTCTGTCAAAGCGTCCTGGTCTCATCAGAGCGGGGTCCAGGATGTCAGGCCTGTTGGTTCCAGCTAGGACCACTACGTTAGTAGCTGTGTTAAAACCTAAGTAACAAAATAAAAACACACATCAAGAAAATCAGCGACTTGTAAATAAGAATGTGGCAGTTCGGCAGCTTACCATCCATCTCAACCAAAAGCTGGTTAAGTGTGTTCTCCTGTTCGCTCTGACCTCCAAAGTTTCCTCCTCCTCTCTTTCGCCCCACAGCGTCAATCTCATCGATGAAAAGGATGCAGGGTGCATTTTTCCTCGCCATAGAAAACATGTCCCTCACCTTCACAGAGACCATGTTAGTTCAACTTTCTCGATAACGTACACATTGTCTAATAAAGACATTGATTGTTGATCCTTGGAGTTCGTTTTACACACCCTAGCTGGACCGACCCCCACAAACATCTCCAGGAACTCAGAGCCATTGACTGTAATGAAGGGGACATTGGCCTCTCCTGCTGTTGCTTTGGCCAGCAGAGTTTTTCCTGTGCCGGGAGGTCCAGACAGCACCGCACCCTGCAATAACCCATGCAATCAATTAACCATTAATAGCTACTTAAAGATTGACGACAGGAGAATTACTCTCCAACCCCATTGCCCCAACAGGCTCATGGATTTTCACCTTGGGTATCTTGGCTCCAAGGTCCTGATACTGTTGTGGATTTTTCAAGAAGTTCACAAACTCCAGGATCTCTAGTTTTGCTTCCTCACAGCCAGCCACATCCTTGAATTTAATATCTATGTTGTCCTTCATCATCTTGGCAGTTGACTCGCTCATGCTAAAGGGGCTCCTTCCACCACCAACACCTCCGCCCATGGGTCCACGTCTCAGTGTGAACAGCAGAAATCCAATCAGCAACAGAGTAGGAATCATGTTCATCAGGAAAGAGCTATAATAAGAGTGTGAAGAAAAAAATTCTACTTAAATGTATTTTAATGTTTCTATGCAGCAATGTAAAATATAAGTAATAAACAATCAGAAGAATTAAACCACCAGCTGCAGTGAGACTTTATGGGTTAGAATAGATGTAAGGGAAATTCTGAGATCTGAGCAAACCCTATATTATTTGGGTTCAATTTCCTCTGGCATCTGTAAACTTAAAATGAATGAATCACAGCCATATTGTACTCTGAATAATAAGATCAAATAGATTAAATGATTAGAAACATTCCATATTAGATGTCCCTGAAACATAAGCAGACGTGTTTATTGGTCAGCTGATTCACCAATACGGAAAACCTAAAGCAACTTGTTACTGGACAGACCCAACAAACTGAACACATCAGAACACAACAGTTGTTCGTTATTTTGAATGGGGGGGGGGAAGAAAAGAAAAGCCTAAATAATGACCTAAAAGCAGTTTCACAACTTCTGGCTTTTTTATACTGATCTAGATTTATTTGATCTAATTTTTTTCCATAAGCAACACACATTATTTGTGTCATACAGCCCTCAACTTTTATTTGGTCTAATTAATATTTGACGCACAATAACACATCAAGCTTTTTCTTAGCAATGAATAAAAAACACAGCGATAACAATATATTGAAATTAAATGATTGAACTTAAACATCGTGGTCTAAAAGCAGTTTCATAACTTCTGGCTTGTTTACATTGATGTGGAATTGTCTCAAGGTTTTGATGTTAATCTGAAGGCTGAATTCAAACTCTGGTAGTACATAGAATTTATAAGCGCCACTTCACAAAAGTTTGGAAATCAGAATATTCCTCCAATTGAACTAATTGGTCAACAAGACTCTGAATGTGGAGAAGCCCCCACTTTAATGGTTGTACGCCGCATTCACTCTTGAACTAGATACCCTCCAAAGAACCATATACAGAATTCTTCTACGGACTGTCAGCTCTTAAAGGCCTAGTCCATTTATTTCAGTGTCCAGATTGGAGATTGACCATTACTGGAGTTTTATTTTTTTCTCTTAAGTGAGCTTTCCGACAAAGGTAAATAAATATATGCCGCCTAAACTTCTTTGGGTGTTGAAGAGTTAAACTGACCCATCACTCTCAGAGCTGTAGATTACAGCAGCCCGATGTGATGGCTCCAGGTCGAGCTCCATGTGTGCAGCCTCAAGATTCCTCTCAAATGTATCGACGCTGCCAATGTTGAACCACACATAGCTCTGGGAGACATGAAAAAAAATACGTATAGTTAAAAACAGAAGTATATAAAACTAGACTAAACATTTTCTATAATCTTTAAAGAGGTTGAAGATTACTGAATTTAGAATTTTTTTGGCCATGTTGCAACAAACACATGTGCTCACCCCATCAGCATCCGCTCCAGGTACCAGAATAACTCTGACAAACTGTTTGTTTACAACCTCCAATCTATCAACCAGGCCTCTGCCCAGATAACGATGCACAAAGTCCTTCCAGCTGATTTCTCGCCCGGTGTCTCGGAAGTAGAAGTAGAGCAGGGCAGAGCTTACTCCTACAAGAGTGAGCGCCATGTATCGGAAATCGTTCTCATCCCAAGGGAAGTCGCCCTGAAATCAGACACATCGAGCACTAAACGACAAAGAAATGGTTTGAAATGTAAGCACAGCAGTTATTAATCTATAGCCTAATGACAGGATCTGAGCCCAAAACTCGATGCTGAATACCTGTAGAGATTCAGCTTAACATGTGTTAAAATACAGTTACACAGAAGTGTAATATATAAAATTTCTACTTAATTAAATTTAGAACTTGGCAACTCTTTTCATTTTGTATGGTTTCGAACAGTCAATATTCAATGGTTAGAGAAGTAGGGAAGGAGGATCTCCTTTAAGCCTTTGACTGAAAAGCTCTTACTGTACAATTAACTGTTCAGGGGAGCCCTCAGAATAAAGCAACTTTCATACTCAGTTCGTTTAGATTTTAAAACTCACTGGCATTGAGGCTGCTACACCAACAGATGAGGCAGACATCAAGAAAAAAGATGCGTGCTGAAAAAAACTGGAGGACTCAAACTTGCAAATGGCTTCACTGTTGCTTCTCCACTCTATTGCTATGGAAAATAGAGAAGCATTTACCATTTCATCACTCCCATGTCTTCCCCCATGATTGGCATAGCATTTCATAACAGTTTTTCTCCTGGATTCTACCATCAAAGATCAATGAAAGATGTAGGATTTTATGACTCTACACTTATCTGGTGCTATGCCCAGACATAGAAATAAAACACTTAATTACAAATAAAGAACAAAAATACAAGCATTAGCGATGGCTTCCTATGTTCTGAAAAGCAGAAATGAACTGGCTCACTGGAAGTCTACCTTTTTAGAATAGGATTTAAAGTAAAAGGTTGTATCTGGGAAGAACAAATTAATGCACAGTAAAATAATTGAATTGCAAGTTTTACTGTGTGGTGCAAAACTGCGTAAGCTCATACACCCAACTGACCCTGAGGTATAAAGTTGTTTTGCTTTTCTCTCACAAAACGGCATAAAACAGGTCCAGATAGTCTTTAAGAAGATGCTAAATTGTGCCCTTTACCACAGTAGCTGACAGTAAAGCTAAATGCTCTGCTACTGCTAAAGCTAAGATAGTCGTCACTATTTTGCAGTGTTTACAACACCTTGCAATCAGCAATAACAGATTGTGGATGCTCATTAACAGTTATTATTATTAATGGTGCCTATAAGTAGATGTGGGACTTACAATGATTGCTATAATGGTTCTGCAATGCTAGTTTCTGTCTTCAAATACATTGAGATGCTAATTCCAGACATTATAGCATTTAAGTAAATCACAGCATTCAAAGAGTCACTACGGTGGCTAGTTAGTACAGCATTGCAAATCAATTGTCCAAAAAGCAAATGACTTGTAATAAAGAAAATGATTTAATGAAACATTTTTATTTTTACTTGTACTTTGCATTGTAAACTGGTTGTTTTATAGGCATACTAATTTTTACTAGTTTAGTCTTTACCTATTTAGTTTAAAGCTGATCAGGCCGTTCCAAGTTGTTCAATCTTTGTTACACCTTAAACAATTAACTGTGATTTCATTGCAGAAGTTTATTAATTACTGGTGTAATTCTTATTTGTTCTGTTTTTTTACTGTTTTTAGACTAGAGCAGCAAAACCACTGTAAAAACTCATGTCCTCCAATACCGAGAGTTTTGCCAGAGGGTGTGGTAGCTCAACATCCCACCACGGCAATACGTTTAATTTTAATTTTCACATACATAATTTGACCTGCACAAAAATGAATATAGTTTATCTTTGTGCAGCTCCCAATATAACTTGGTGCCATGTTTGGTCGGTGTGACCAAATTCTGGTATAGTAGATTGATGCAATCCATTTTTCCCTGCTTACATATCATGAGCATACTTTGGCTATGTATCATAAATGTATGATGGGATTTACACAAACTCAGTAATGGCATTAATGTCCTCTCCATGTGGCCTGCAAACAGAAATCCTATCAGTAGCAACAAAACAACATTGTAGGGCTTTTTCAGCTTCCCGTGAGAACTTTTTCACAGTCATTTTAGTAACAGGTACTCTCTGGACAACGAATTTATTTTCTGAGCAGACTCCTCTAGCCTGTGTATGATATAGAATTGAACCTGTGTATAGTGGCAGTTGATGACCACATATAAAATGCTCCAAAGTAATTATAAAGTTCTTCCCAATTCTTTGCCATCAAACAGGCTTGACTCATGTTTGGAAGGTCTAATTTCTGCTTAGTTTTCAATGCTTGCCGTTGGACTGATGGAGACTAAAAGTTATTTGGAAGGTTTGCTAATACACTCAAGACACATGAGTGAGTGGTTTGAGAGTGTAGTGAAAGACTAGGCAAATTTGTCCCAATTAGCAGTGTCTACAATTTAGCCATTATTTTCTGATAATCAGATAGTGCAGGAAACTGGTAATATTGTTAATTGTGCCTCTGCCATTTAATAAAAGTTCTTCATAGCCAAACAAAACCTATTGTTGCATAACAATGGTCTGCTACCTGTAAACTCTTACATTTAATATAAAGCTAAGTGTGTGGAAATTCTGTTCTTTTTCTATTGGGAGATGTTTCAGAAACTCACCTCAGAAACACTTTCTCCAAACTGCAATAATAAAGTTCTTCAATAAACCTGCAGCATTTACTATTATTTTCATGTCCATTGCATGCATGTTTTTTTTTCTGACAAACCTTTTGCATCCGACTCCACCAGTCTTTCCTTCCCCCACCTCTCTTGCCTCCACCTGGACGTCCTCCTCCACCTCCTCCTGCTGCTCCCCCCTTTCCATCTAAAATCCAGACAATAAGATTCATTGCTCCATTATGATTATTGGCAATATTGAAATGCAATAATATCCATTTATTGCATTGTAAACTCCCTATTTATTACTTAAAGCAACAGTAGATAAGTTTCAGTTTAGGTCGATTTTGGTGGCTAGGTGGACTAAAGCGGTAGTGTTTTGGATTTGAACAATCCACCTAATCAGATGAAAATAAATTGATTAGGAAATTCAGCAACCACCCAGTAACTAGAAAAGCTCAACATGGACTGAAGACTTCTAAAAATTATTGTTTAACATTAAGTTTAATATCCCACTCAGTGTGGGCCCTACCCTAGAAGGGCCCTGCTTCCCTGGGGCTAACTTTTATCTACAGTCCCTCACACACATAGAACTTACTGATCATTGTACATACAAAAACAGAGACTATGAAATTCATACTATTCACAGACAAAAGTACATTCAGTAAAAGAAACATACCCATTCCATACCCTACTGAAATTATCTAATCAAGTGGAGTATGAGAATTTGTAAATAAATTAGCATTTGAATGTACCTATATGCTTTTTAGTATGGTGGCATAAAAATCCTCTTGTCTGGCTATGGTCAAGGAATGGATAAAGAACCCTATTTATACACTAGTGGGAATGGGTTTCCAAAGGCCTCACCTTTTGACTCAGTGGAATAGAGTTGTTGCTTGGTTAACCAGACTCTTTGACAAGGCAGGAAATTGATTCGCCTCGGACAGAACAATAAACGATCCTGGAAAAAACATTAAACAAAGATAGATTGTCAGCGTATAGCAGAATTTAGCTTTACTAAAAATAGTCCCACCGGCTAAAATTCAGAAGGCAATGAAGTTTGAAATATACATTTCTGCTTTTGTTTGAAATGTAGCACTAATTTGTTTTGGCATCATTTTAACTTCTTCTGGCCCCTTTATTCCAATTTAAAATAGTCTAAAAGTTGGTATCCTGGTCTACATTTGGATGGGAGAACTAGGCAGCTATGGAAATTTTCCCAAACTATTTCAAAGGATCCTGGCAATAAATTCTGGACTTTTTGTAGGCCAAACTGGTTCTAAAGTCCAAAACAGACCCGATCTATCGGAAATACCCTTATTATCAACAACAGGCCTCTTTGCCATTAGACCTCTATCCTAGGTGATACGTATTGACATTGGTAAATATTGAAGTCACTGACCATTGTTGCACAAAGGATGTGGCTTTTCAGGTTTTCTTAAATTAATCTAAAGTCTCTGAACTGAGAGCTGAATTATCCTAACACACTGCCAAATTAAAACAAATATTTTCTGTTAGTCTACTTTACACTTTAGGAACCTTTCATGTTTTATGTGGTTTTCTTAGTTAATTAGAAACTCACTAAATTCAGTTAAGATTCAGCTGAAATTACCTAATCTTGACAATCTCAAAGACAAAACCAACTCTTTAAGGAAAAAAATAAAACTATTATGTGTTTTTTTTTAGACATCAGATTTATCTGTTCAAAGACATAATTAGTAATCACTTGATTTGTGATCATCAAATTGATTTGTCTCACAAAAATCTGACTGTAGCAAGAAGATTATGTCAGTATTAACCAGTCAACTCCTAATTATTCAGATTTTCACAGTCCTCAAAGTACTAGACAGGAGTAACAGTTGCTACTGGATGAGTAGCAACTTTTTTTTCTTCAGATTTATTCATTAATCTCCAGCCTATTATTATTTAGTTCTTTTGAACATGTAAGCCTTAACCTTCCACATCCAATATGTAAAGGATTTAGACCACTTCAGTTTGCTGTTTTGTATTATCCACCAGTCCCTTACTTTGAATTTTTATTACAGAGCTTAATTTTTTTTTTATCGTATATAGAGTTAAATACTAAAAAGGTCATTATAGTGGGAGATTTTACTATATACATTGTTCACATTATTCTCATATCATGGGAACTGCATAAAACGGTAGGGCTGCGTATAGGATCTTCCCTGGGAATCTGAATGTACCATTGAATGTAATGACTGACAGTGTGTGTGTTCATACAATAATAAGTTTGATGTTATGATCACCATGTTGTGTTTCTGCTGAGCATAAGTGCATTTGTTGAATCTTCTGCAGCTGTGTTACAGCTTCTGTTTTTTGTGAAGTTATGCCACAAGGATTTTATCCATAGCCTGTGTCTAGCGGATAGCCGATGATTTTGGATCCATTGTAGTAGCCAATAAAAAGTTAGATATTGGCTTTGTTGTAAATTTGTAAATAAGAATGTCTGACTTTCAGTTTAAAAAGAAGTTTAAAGTAATATATGACACTGTGTGAGCTGTATAGTGTATTAATTTGTACAGCTTGACTATATTTTTATGTTTATAATAGGTAAGTATAAATACTAAAGTTCTAATTAGTTATATTATTGTTTTGTTTACAGAAGGTCCTAAAACCCACCTTGATTGTTCTACAATCATCTGACTAATCTAGTAATCTAATCCGACATCGTCAAGCCATTGCTGCCAGCCCAGATCCATACAGCAAAAAGGACTAGGCTGATTTAAATCTTATTTGAATGACAGATTCCACTTTGTTCATCTAAACAAAAACATCCTCTTCACACTCCAGGGTTACTTGTGAAATATCCAGTATGCAAGGTTCTGTACTTCGCCCAAATATCTTTACTATACACATGCTTCTAATTGGTAAAATTATCAGACAGCATGGAATAGATTTCCACTGTTATGATGATGGTGATGATATTAAATTACATTTATCTGTCAATTATAAAATATTTGGAATAATTGGTTTGAAATACTACTATTAATACTAGTTCTACACACTAAAAGCCTATGCTACATGACTGATGGACCTGTTTTATCCACCTTTATTAAAAAATGCTTTAGGACAGTAAAATGTTCTTTACAAAGTTTGCTAACAGGTAAGCTTCAAGATTTTAATAATGAACTGGACAGAAACTGTCTTAGCCATCCATGTTTATGAAGACCAAACTATTCACCCTTTTGAGACAGCTTATTCATAATAGATTAGCTTTTCAACTGAATGTAATACATTTAGATAGCACCAACTGCAATTGTTAAGTGAATGTTGTCTAAAAGCACTTTACCAAAGAGTGCATCCAGTTGATATGCAGAATATAAACAGCTTCAAAGCCAATCGGATACATTTTTATATGATTTTGGCCATTGAGTAAAATTCAAGAATTTGGTCCTTTGTAAGATGTTCTAACGCCTCTATTTTTGTGTTTTGACAGATAAAAAAACTGTTTTACAAATCAGAATAGTGTTTAATGTAATGTCTAATTACTGAAAACAATCCACTTCATGACTAAGCATCCGATGTATGTTAGATTTGAAACTAGCACGGATCAAAAGATTTGTTGATTTGGTCAATTCAGCGAAAGAGCCCTTAAGTCTAGTGTCGATCAAGAACCTATTAAGGCTCCAATACTAAACTTTACCAACAGGAACAGACATATGCATGGCTTAGGGTTGTTGTATTTCTGCTACAGTGATGAACAATAAATGAGAAATAATTCTCCCTTGCCAGTATGAATACAGCTTAAGGTTAAAGGATTGCAGTGGAGGTCGAACTCTTAGATATTCTGCTAAACCTGAGAACATGTTTGAATTAGGAAAACGTGGGATGTTGTTAAACAATGGTATTTCTATGATTTCAGTCGTGTTAAAGCAGATGTGTCAGGGTGACTGGTTACCTACCCGAACTTCGAGGCTTCCAGAACCCAACATGCGGGTTCGGGCACGGCCAGCCCGACAGAACGGCAAAACAGCCGCCGAGATAATTCTCAACATCTGAGACATCCTCTCCTTACCTAAGTTTCTGAATAAAAGAAACAAAACTTTCTGTTCAGCGGCTTTACCTGCAAAAATCCTGTTCTAACATATTGTGCTTAACAAGTGAGGTTTGGTAAGTAATGTCAACCATCGAAAGTCCCGTAAGTCTTTCCACCTTAAATGCCTGAAAAACATATTTGCTATTGGGCACATATTTTTAGATAATTTGCTTAGTGATACATATGAATACCTATTATATATTAAATAAAATTATATATTAGTTAACTTCTAAATTTCAACATATTAGTTAGGTTCTTAAATGTATTATGTATTTATTGCATTCTGGCAGAACAAACAGATACCTATGGGTCCTTAGAGGAGCGGTCTATGTGATTGGCTAAACAAACAAAACAGCGATAAAATATGCAAATATGTTTTATAATCTCTTTACTAGATTAACTGTAGCTTGGATATATGTGCAAATGTGTTTTTGTTTCTCTGTAATAAAAAATGGTCTATGTCAAATGAGCCCTACTACACGTTATAATTGTAATTGTTTATTTCCTATTACAGCTTTGTTAATGAAATTAGACTTATATCATGAAAAACGTGGAACGTTATTGTATGTCATGAGAATATTAAAAAATCAACTATCCCCACAGCAGAAGCTTTCAGCCACGCACGCAATGATGTCATCACGCAAACTGGGAACACGCAATGTGTTACATTGATTATCCGCCCAAATCCTTAAAATGTATAGAAAACATAGGAAGCTTGGATTTTCTGTAAATGCTGGTTAAATTAAGTCATAACTCGGTTTCACAACAACAGTTGGATAACCGACACGTGTACTTTTCTGCAGAGTAGTTTGCTTGCTCCAGACCAGGATAACAGCCAGCCCTAGTTAATCCTGGTACCCTAATCTGTTATATCAAACAGAAACCGATGTGTTTTTGTCAGTGATTCTGTTTTCTTATCCGTATTTTGGTCTTAAAATACCACCGATTGATCTTGACACTTAGTCATGTAGAATTGGTATTTTAACCTCATAATTGTAGTTCATTGCATTCTCAACTTTATAGTTATACATTTTGAGATTGTTACTGTTTGATTGTGTTTCTGAAAACTGCTGTTCTGAATTTAACAGTGCCTGTGATACCTTTGTTCATAAACTGTCTTTCAGAAAATATCCTGTTTTAGGACGGAATTTGCTACTTGGAGATTATAAGAAGGGATGATGTGCCAATTTAAAGCATGTTTCACATTATTGTTTATTTGCTGTCTGCTGAGAGCAAAT
>JAVLVB010000295.1:935332-945964 GCA_032876305.1 Orestias chungarensis
TTTTTTTTTTTTTTTTTTTTTATATGTGTTGTAGAGACCTTACAGTTTGTGAATTATGTAAATCACATATCATTGGCCGATAAATAAGTGTGTGTGCTTAGGTGCTATCCTGTTCCACTATTTGTTAAATCCTACTACTACCCCAGGTATTAATCCCACTGACAGTGAAGGCCCAAGTGTAAGAATTGCTAATGTCCGATGTTACTGCCTTACTTCTTTACTTTACTGTTGCTTAAATGTTGTTCCACCTATCTAAGTTACTTTGGATAACAGCATCTGCCAAATGAGTACGTGTAAATTTTGGGGTACTTTTCCTTTGATTGCTTCTTGGATAAAATCCCATCCCAATCCTATTATAAATATGTTTTCTGTGAGCATTGCAATACTGACTTTTCTTTTATGGGCTGAAGTAAAATAATTGGCTAGAGTGGAATGATACATCCAACCCCCTGAAACCACACACAGAGTCTATCTCTTCCAACATGGTTCTTTTTATTTTAAGAACTGAACACTGTGTACAGTTACTCAACAGACACACCAGATGGCAGCACGCAGGCCTTTCCAACATCCAGTGAAGAAATTACAGTTTTTAATAAAGTAGTTATAACTCACTGTACACATAGGCCACCTCCTCTTGATGATACTACAACTCTTATTTTGGGATTATATGCAAAAGTGTATTTTTGGTCACATTTTATTCAACAAATACATAATAACATATTCATTATTTTATAGCATTCATTAACTGCATGTCTCATTTAGCCAAAACTATGCCATTTAAGTTACATACATTTCAATAAATTTTTTTCAACATTCATATGATTATTTTAAAGCTCACTCTTGGAGGCTCTATGTAGCATTGGACATTCTAGTATATTTCTGTGGTTAATTATTTTATGTAAAAGAAAATTTTTTTTAAAGTTTCCGAGGTGTACCCCTGACTGTCACCCATTGTAAGCTGGAGATAGGCGCCAGCGGTATAATGGAGGGATGGATGGATAAAAATATCCAAGAATAATGTTTGTGCTTCTACCATTTCTACAATATATAGTAGATTGAAAATATTGTAACAACCGTTGAAGATTTTCCCAATCTAAGACGCGTAGTGTGTTCAAGTGGAGATGGTTCTACTGTGAGTTTAGTGGCACTACAGTGTGTAATAAAGTAGTTTATTTAAAAATACCTGATCATAAACTTCAAGAGCATAAAACACTGTCCATAAAATAAAAATAAGATAAAAATTATATTTTTAAAAATGTTCAAACAACCAAAAACATCAGATCACGGGAAACAGGTGTCCGGAGCGGAAGTAAGCCAAGGTCTAAGACCGGGGTGAAGTTTGAAGTTGGATATTGAAGCTCCATAGAGTAAGCGGTGTGTCCCTCCTGTGGGGGTTGATTGCAGCTTCAACTCTTCGGTTTCTCCCTCCTCGTAAAAGCAGTTGCTGTTTTAGGTACCGTAGACAAATTTCGGAACCGAACACTTTTGAGAAACAAGATTTAATAGCTTTCTTGTTATGGGACCCAATGACAAAACAATACTATGGGATTGTTTTACAGCGTTATACAGATAAGGAACACTTGCTTTGATCCAAGTTTAACCCATTTTATCTTTTTTGAATTTGTTTTTACTGTAAATATTTGGCATATTTCTTCAATAGCTCCCAGGTCATGGGTTAAATTTGGATTAAAAACAAGTGTGCCCCATCTGTACCATGTAGAACAAAAATTTGAAAAGACTGATTTTTATTAAGTGGGTCACATAACCTGGGCGCTATTGAAGAAATAAGCCAAATATTTAAAGTAAACATTATTTAAAAAAATATATAAATGTGTTAAAAATTCCAAGATTTTAAAGTGTGGTATTTAAGTAAAAGATATAACAAGCAAAAATGATTGGAGTTATTAATCTGATGAAGGACAAGATTTTGGATTAATAAATTTTTTTACCTGTATGTTTGTCCTGACTTTTTGCTGGGTGCAGTTTAAAAAAATCATTGCGAAAAAGTTATTACATTAAAGGGGAGTTGTTTTGAATTAACAAGATAATTTTCTTAATTTTAATTTAATTTTGAATGGCTATGGGGAAAGACAACAAAACCACATAGACCATTCAAAGCCATTTATTCACAAATACAAATGCAAAAAAAAAAACAACAAGGAAAACCTTTCCTTTTTTAAATCTCTTCTTCTTGAAAATATAAAAATGTATGTGTGAACATAGTTTGTTTTTATGGTCTGAAAATTTTTTATGAATCAATTATTCTCTTTACCCCCACATCTACTTATTTAGATGCATTATTCTGCTTGTGTGTTTACCACTCTTTAAATTTCTTTGGTTTATGCTTTTATCTGTTTAATCTGGTTTTGTTTTTATTGCTGGTTGTCTTTTCAGGTAAGTCTAATTAGTGATTTAAGATACTCATCCGTGCATTTATCTTTCGTCACATTCATTGCTGCAACAGTGTTAGGGCTGCAAAAACAAACATAAAAAAAAAAAACGTTTTATTTCTGTCAATATCACTTGTTAATCATTCACACACCTACAAAAAAATTAAAGCACCTGTAGCAGTGTTGTTTAATTTATATTGACAACCCGACATGTCTTTACACATGTATGTGTTATATGTTGAAATTATGCCATTGCTTTATCTCCGAAGGCAAAATAATCAGAAACATAAGTAATACCATTGCAATAATAATAATATGAATAGTATCAAATTAAGAAAGATAAATCATGTCCAGGTTGTCACATATGGTTTTTTATCTTAAAGGGTAACACATCTAGCAAGAGTGGCCTCGGTTCAATTTACAGAACATTCCAACATTTTGGTTTAAAAAAGTTCAACAGTAATGTGCAACAATACGTTGTAGAGCAACAACAAAAACATGCAACAAGTAACACTTAGATATATAAAAGTAACAAAAAACTGGCCTAACGGTGCAGATTGCTACAAAAATTACCACAGCGCAAAGGAAATATAGCTGCAACCAATGTATTCCTCATAAAACCTAAAACGGTGAGGGTGCATGAAGGTTGGCAGAGAGAAAAGTTAAACGTATGGGACATTTAGATGTTAGTTCTTCACTAAGTCAAGGGTTTAAAATCCTACTCTATAAGGTGCAAACTCTTTTGAGTGTCTTCATATTATTTTTTTATTTAGTTTTATTAAACAGATTTATATTCTAGTCTTTTCAACACTTTCTAAAAAATAAAATAAAAACATACTTTTTCCCTCCAACAGATCTATTTGGTCAAGGCATGGGCTGGCTGGAGCTAATGACAACGTTTCCTAAAAGAACGCAGTTTTAAAGATGGCTAAAAACTGTAGAAAAATCCTCTCGATGAGGGATAAAAAAAATAAACATAAACAGAATAGAGTTTAATACCTCCCACACTTGTTGCTAACAAGGAGCATTCAGAAACAATTACGAGTAACTGATACTTAAAATGACCAAGCCTTCCCCCCATCTCACTAACTGCTGAGCACTGCTGCTCAGCTGTCTCAAAAGGTGTGCAACCCCTTTTTCTTGTTTACAATAAACCATAATTTACCTTTCTGCATCACCCATCACTTCAGTTTATAACCAGCTAATAATGTCTGCTTGTTTAATTGAATAAAAAGCTGAACAATAATATTGGTGCCTGATAAGCACCAGTACCTGGGTAATAGATACCTGTTGTACTTTTACTTCATCCTTATTTTATTATTGGTTTATTTTTAATCTGAATTCTTATGTCAGAAACCACCAGTTGTTGTTACATTTGTACGAGTCTTTTTTGGTTTTTTTAGATAGATTTTATTGTATTATGTTATAAACAGCTGTCGACTAGTAAATAAAAAACAAACAGAACAAAATTAACGGTAAATATCACACAAAGACTTAGTGATATAGATGATGTTACCTGAAATTAGGTATCCCAAATGGTAACACAAGCAATGAATAATTAGATGGAGTCACTCTTAAGGCTTTGTAAATGTATGTAACTAAAACTATGTGCAAAAGATTTAGTTAAAAAAAGTTCAGGAAATAAACAGTATTATTGCTCACATGTCACTGCTATTACCCTGGTTTGTTCCTCAATATAGCCTCAATAATATGCTCTTGGGGGCCCCCTAGTGGCCTTAGTTCCCTTTTGCCTTGGGCCGGCTCTGTACAGATTGAATAAAAGGGGTCCCAGGATCGACAACTGTGGAACCCCACTGGTCACACCCATTCAGTCGGAGACGCAGTTCCCAATTTGAACAAAGTAACACCTGTCCTCAAGGTAGGACTTGAACCAGTTGAGAGCCATACCAGTGATTCCCACCCAGTCTTTTAACCTCTGTAATAAAATCACATGGTCAACTGTGTCAAAGGTGGCGGTCAGGTCCAGCAGAACAAGGATAGAGACTTTGCCTGGATCTGAGTTCAGGCGGATGTCATTTGTCACCTTGTTTAGTGCTGTCTCAGTGCTGTGGTGGGGCTCAAAGCCTGACTGGAAAGCATCAAACACATTGTTAGACAGGAAAAAGTCACTCAACTGTTGGTATACAACTTTTTCCAGGACTTTTCCTAAGAATGGCAGGTTTGATATGGGCCGGTAGTTGTTCCGTACTATGGCATCCAGACTGCTCTTCTTTAGAAGAGGCTTAATGTGAATGCAGTTTTCAAGGCCTTTGGGAATATTCCAGTCTGAAGTGAGATGTTGACTAAACGAGCGAGTTGTGGCAGCAAACTGCTCAGCACAGACTTTAGGAATCTAGTGGGTAATTAATCCATGCAGCAAGTAGATGGACTCAGGCTACAAATGAGCTATTCAACTGTTTTATCGGAGACGGGTGTGAACTGTGTCAGCTCTATATGTCTAACTGGGGGTAGAGGAGCTATGTCTGTTGTGGAAACAATTGCATTTTTAATGCATTGAACTTTGTCACTAAAGAAAACTGCAAACTCCTGACATTTGGATATAGAAATCCGTTCCATAGGGATCGAGAGTGGAAGGTTTGTTAATCTGCTCACTATAGCCAACAGGACACGAGAGTTGTTTCTGCAGTTTTTGATGATTTCTGAAAAATAGCTCTCTCTGGTTCTACGCAAAGTCTGGTTGAACACACACAACTTTTCTTTGTAGATTTCAAAATTAACCTGGAGCTTTGACTTATGCCATTTCCGTTCGTCTCTCCGACACTCCCTTTTCTGTGCCCTGACCGAGACCTCTTTTCTCCCTGGTGCCTTTTGTGAACTTTTAACCATTTTAACCTTGACAGGAGCAATGGCATCCATAAATTTCAAGACACTGATGTGTAAGAGTTTAACATATCATCAACATTAGAACAAAGAGCATTTTCAAACCTAATCATTTTCAAAAACTGACTCCCCGTGTTGTCATCAATAAGTCTTCCCTGGGTAACTGTAGGGGCAGCTGTTGGCTTGGGTGTAACAGAAATTTCAAAGAAAAACCAAAAATGATCAGACAAAGCGACATCCACAACACCCACATTTAAAATTACAATGAGTGTGTCCTTTGTTGTGTGTAGGTTTGTTCACATGCTGAGTTAGACCAAACATCTCAAGGACAGCAGTGAGTTCTTTACACTGCTTATCTAGGGCTGCATCCATTTGCACATTCAGGTCCCCTGTTATCCAATCCAATCCACTTTATTTATATAGCACATTTAAAACAGGAACATGTCAACCAAAGTACTCACATATGAAATACATGATAAAAAATAAATAAATAAGACATAAAATAAAATAAAAGATCAATAAAATAATACAATAAATAAAATCAGTAAAAATAAAATAAGACAATCAGCTAAAACAGTAAAAGACACATAAGAGCATAGAACTCATGCATTGTTAAAAGCCAAAGAATAAAAGTGGGCCTGTTGTATCGTAACCGCCATTTATTTCCACGTTTACTTCTAGTCGTTGGATTTTGGTTTCCAGTATGTTGAGTTTCTGAAGGAGATTAGCTTAGTCATACTCAGAAAAACAAAAGGGAGGCACCTTGCTGATGGATTTTTCAGTTTTTGGAAGATATGCAAAGAGAGGCTCCAAAAAATTTATCTAACAGTTTTCTAGGTAGCTTCAGAGCCACTTTAGCAAGATATCTTAGCAATGATTAAATGAGTAATCGCTAATGATAATTTTACTTCACTTACCATTAATAATGCGGATGGCACGGGTTGAATTACCCCCTGTAGTGCTGCCCTCACACCCGCAATAACCGGCAGTTCAATTTTGTCTGCTGGCAAGGAAACTGCCATGCTAGCTTGTCCAGTAGTACCGGTTTCCAAAATCGGGCTCTTGTTTCTTGTCCAATCACCACCCGAACCTGCTCCCTGGTGTGGGTAAGGCTATGGGCGTGCCACTCAGTGACCGATTTAACATTTAATATTTACATTTACATTTAACATATAACATTTACATTTAACATTTAAAATTTCACATTTAGATATATATTTAATATTTGACCTAAATGTGGAGAAAATGTGAGTGCGAAAACTATGATCACTTTCTTTTACATTTGGCGCCACATAGTCATCTACTTCCTTTAATGCCCAGCGATCGACCGGGGCACACATTTGCGATCGACCGTTTGATCGCGATCGACATATTTTAATATTAAACTGGACTTTAATGTTTTATTTTATAATTATGATAATTTGGTATGTATGGCCTTGAATGCTTGTATGATTGGATTAAATCATACAATCCGTTTTGTCCAGAGCCGGCCCTTGCCGGCCCAAGGCAAGGGCGAATTAAGCGCCGGCTTAGGGCCCCAAGGCCACTAGGGGGTCCCCAAGAGCATATTATTGAGGGTATATTGAGGAACGACCAGGGCAATAGAAGTCAAATGTGAGCAATACTAATGTTTAGTTCCTGTACTTTTTTTAACTAAATGTTTTACACAGTTTTAGTTACATATATTAACAAAGCCTTAAGAGTGACTTCATTTGGGTTTCCTTATTTTAGGTAACTCCATCTATATCATCAAGTATTTTGGTGATATTTACTGGTTATTTTATTCTGTTTGTTTTTTTACTAGTCTGACAGCTGTTTATAACATCTATTGTTTAAAAAAAACGACTGGTACAAATGTAACAGCAATTGGTGGTTTGTGACATAAGAATTCAGATTAGAAATAAACCAATAAAATAAGGATGAAGTAAAAGTACAACAGGTATCTATTATCCAGGTACCGCTGCTTACCAGGCACCAGCTTTTTATAGAATTAAACAAGCAGACATTGTTGTATATTCGACAAATAATTCACACAAAGTGGAGTCGGATGGACTATTCAGATGAACTTTAGTGAATAAAAAGGATGAACAAATCATACATAATGATACACGATAGAGTGTAGGAACTTAGCTAACATAGCTCTTTCTCAAAATAAAAAAAAACAACTTTTTCTTCTTCTACTAATTCCAAAGCATAATGGGATATAGAGTCCATTCTGTTAAAGGTCCACAAATAATCAGTTTTGAACCACAAACAATTAAATTTTAATTAGATTAATGAAATAACTGCAACTCAACTAGTTACTTAATAAATTATAATATCCCAAATAATAAGTCCTAAGCAAATCCTGTTTAAACCTCAACACCCCCCCACGATAAACAACAGTTTATCTATATTTCCAAAGAATATAGCAGCTGGATTGGTCTCCGCCATACAGTCTCGGCTGTCGTTCGGAGAGCACACGATCTCACCAGTCCGTCACGGCCTGGAAACAGTTCTTCAATTCTCCCCAGCTTCCAGTTCTGCCTCGGAGTCTTGTCCTCTCCAATGAGCACCACGTCCCCCACCTGCAGTTTGGACGGCGTCGGGGTGTCACAATGATGCGCTGATCTTAAATCCAACAAGTATTCCTTCCGCTATCGATTCCAGAAGTTGGTCATGAGCTTTTGCCTGTACCGCCATCTCCGGGTCAGCTCTTCCTTGGTTGCTGTTGAATGCTTGGTATCAGCTGAGAATACTCTTGGCGTGCAAGCTAGTGAGTCTTTGGCCCACTAAGAAGCGTGCTGGTGTCAGAGGCTGTAGCTCGTCCACATTACTGTGCATATATGTCAGAGGTCTGGAATTTATTATACCCTCTGCTTCAGTAAGAGTCGTTCACATTTCTTCAAAACTTAATTTTGCTCTGCAGAGCACCTTTCGTAGGATTACTTTTACTGACCTGACGAGTCTCTCCCAGAATCCTCCCCACCAGGCTGCTCGTTCAGCAATGGATCTGCAGGTGATGCCCTTCTCAGAGAAGATGTTTTGCAGCTTTGCATCTTTAATGCTCTCCCAGAGCTTCTTTAATTCCTGTTCAGCTCGCTTGAAGTTCATAGCGTTATCTGAATAAACAACTTTACACAACACTGTTCTTGAGATTAATCTTTTTAGAGCCAGCAGAAAGTTTTTTGTGGATAGATCAGAAACCAGCTCCAAGTGCACTGCTCTGGTTACAGCACAGGTAAACAGTGCAATATATGATTTTCTCATGGAGCCTTGTTCCTTTAGGTAGAGCGGCCCAGCAAAGTCTAAACCTGTGACCTTGAATGGTGGGGATTCTGTTATTCTATTTTTCGGCAGTTGATTGTTCTCCCGCCTTGGCATTGAATTTCTTACAAAATGTGCATCTTGACACAACCTTCTTGACTACTTGCTGTGCTCTCACAATCCAATATCTTTCTCTAATTTGTACTAAAGTGTCTCGTATACCTGCATGCATCATTTTCTCATGCTGACACTGCACCAACATTTCTGTGTATCTGTGGTGACCAGGTAAAATCTATGGGTGTCTTTCTATGTATGAGAGTTCGGATTGTTGCAGCCTTCCTCCAACAGAAAGCAGCTCATCTTCATCTAAGAATGGTTTCAGTTCTCAAACTTTAGAGTCAGTGTTATGACATTTATCTTGCTTCATCATATCAATTTCTTGACATTGAATCTGAGTCAGCTTTGTCCAGTGTTTCTCTGCCTTTTCCAATTCTTCTGTTGTCAGCTCGCCACTGATTTTAGCACTTGTGCGAGCATTTGTGATAAATCTGCTTATCCAGGCTGTCACTCTGAGCACTGTTCTTAGTTTGCTGTATTTTTACAGATCCAACATCGGTTTTAAGTACTCTGCATCTTGATTGACCAGGTGTACTGCAACCTGGTGTTTGGATCTCATTTCAGATCTCACCTCATCCTTCTGAACAGGTTCTTGGATGTTTTCTGACTGATCAGGTAATGCTAGTATCCAAGGTCCATGCCACCACAATGAGCTTTGGATCAGTTCTTGGAGAGACAACTTTCTGGTGGGAAGATCAGCTGGATGATAAGTGAAGCCACCCTGGACTTGGATGCCACCAGACTCATTTTCATTTTCCTTTCCTTAGTTTTTCCTTTTTATTTCCTTGCAGATAAGCTCGTTCACTTGCGTCACAAAACACATGTAACTTAACATCCTGACTGTTCGGTTGCATGTCCATTTTGTGCCAACGTGGGATTGTCAACTGGTGCAGTTCAGGGAGCTCTGAACACCACTGCTGCCACTTCTTGGACAAATCAGGTGGAAATTCTTCATCCCACTTTACTCCTCTTTCCCAAATTTCTTGAAACAGACATTTAATTCTGATGGTGAAAGGGGTCGAGAAGCCTAACGGGTCAAAGATGCGAGCAGACGACTGCAGGACACTCCTTTTTGTGTTCCTTTTCTCCTTTAGAACTTCCAACAATCCTCTGAGGTTGAACACAAAATCATCCGTTACTGGTCTGCAGACTAAGCCCAGGACCTTTAACACCAATCCAAATGTCTATGGTCGTGTAGTGCAATCCATTGAAATTCCTTGCCACATTTCTTTGAGCTCAGCCGAGTTCGTTGTCCATTTACATAGTTCCATTCCTGCAGCAGACATAATGTTCTTGGTTGTGGTAGTCACTGTGAAAGCCGCTTCCAACTCAGTGGAACTTGAAATGAAGTCGTCCACATAGAGAGATGAGTTGATGGTTTCTACTACTTCTGGTTGATCTGACCGGTATTGTCTCAGATGTTTCCTTATAGTAGCTGCCAGTAAGAAGGGGCTTGATGAAGCTCCAAACACCACTCTTGTCATTCTGAGCACTAGCAAATGTTCATCTGTGTCCTCGATAGGTGATCCTGAGAACCACAGAAATCTCACTGCATCACGGTTTCTCTCTGATAGTGATATTTGCAGAAATGCCTTTTTAATGTCTGCCATGTAGGCAATATGATCAAGAATCAAGAATCAAGAATTAGTTTATTTATATAGCGCCAATTTACAACAGGTGTCGTCTCAAGGCACTTTACAAAAAATCAATCAAAATCAAGGATACATTCTAACAAATCAATTTGAAAAAGTTTCCAATTTAAGGAACCCCAGCAGATTGCATCGAGTCATTGACTTGCAGCATTCACTCCTCTGGAATCAGCAGGCAGAAACAATGGCGTGTGTTGTCGTTGACTTTACAGCAATCCCTCATACTGAGCATGCATGTAGCGACAGTGGAGAGGAAAAACTCCCCTTTAACAGGAAGAAACCTCCAGCAGAACCAGGCTCAGTACAAGCAGCCATCTGCCATGACCGACTGGGGGTTTGAAAAGACAGAAAGCTAAATTAGAAGCACAGGATACTGAAATAAAAGAGTT
>JAVLVB010000295.1:948863-966853 GCA_032876305.1 Orestias chungarensis
CTGCCTTCCCCAGCATACCCCATCAGCTGGACCAAACCCCCGGACCACTTCTCACTCTGGACTCAACCGGACATTCCCCTGGCGACACCTCCACTCCAGCAAACCGTAAGACCGTTCCAATTCCTCATTCCACTTGTGTCAATTTACTCACCAAACCTGTCCTCACTCTCAGAGGTTCCCGGTCTCCCACGTCAAGCCTTCCGTGTACTTCCGCCACTCATTGCCGTTCACACTTCACCATTCACCGCCGCAGCAGATTCACTGTTGGACCTATCCCCTTCCCGTGTCACTTCCCACAAATAAACTTCATTACCGTATCTTCTGAGTGTCTCTGCATATGTGGGTCATAAACCTTAAAGCCGTTATGACAAAATCTGCTTTTTAGTATTTTAACTGCAGCATCATAGTTACTGTCTGTCAACGTGAGCCCTGCTACAGCCTTTGCAGCTGTGCCTTTGGAATCAAGGAATCAAGGAATTTTATTTGTCATCACATCACATGTGGTACATGAGGTGGGACGAAATTCTAATCCCCCGGTCCAGTTTACACCCTGATAGCAATTTTAAATAATACAGTAAAATATAAGACCTATGCGAGAATAGGATTTGAGGTAAGTCTTCATGTATGTAAAGTTCTCTCGCTTACAAAGAGCTTCGTTACTGTGAATAGCCGTCTCGTATTGGCTCCAAAATTCTTGCCATAAGCTAACATCTACGTTGAATTTGTCAATTATTAGCTTAGGCAGCCTCACCGTAGCATTTCTGTGCTGCGAGGCATTTACGTTGGTCTCACTCACTCGTGCTGGTCGGGGCTCTGTACTCACAGTTTCAAAATTCCTTATCACTCGGTTTGCAAGTTCATTCGTACTGATGATGCGGTCGTTATACTCTTCTGCGAGTTCCGTCTCTGCCTCCACTTCGTCTAGCGGAGTGTGCTCCTCAATTGCGCAGTTCAGCTCATTCAAACTGTCCCTCCTTGCCATTAGCACAGCCAGCATTTCCCGCACATGTCCGACGTCCGGATCATCCTTCAATAACTCATTATCAATCTGATTCAGTAGTCGTGTACTAGAACTCCGTACAGTCCGTCGCTTTCTCCTTGTTCTTTCAATATGCTGTTCACTACTTTCCTGTCACTCCATACCGCTTCCCTCTTTGTCAGCCATGTCTCCTGCTTCCCGGGTTTCGGCACCAAAAAATTTGTATATTCGACTAATTCAAACGAAGTGGAGTTGGATGGATTATTCAGATAGAAATACTGTCATAGAAGGACTGTCAATAGTAATTAAATAACACTGTTACAGCTGCTTTAAATTTTTTGTAGATGTGTGAATGATTAACAAGTGATATTTACTGAAATTGAGGGCCCCAAAATTCAATACTGCTTAGGGCCCCATCGAGGCTTGGGCCGGCCGAGTTCTAGACAATGGAACTACTTTTTAAAATTACAAGTATATATTATCCAATTTTAAGTAAGTCGTTCTTAGTCCGTCCTTACTTTTTTGATCGGATAATATAACTTGTTTTTAGTGTATAATTCCTTCTTTTAATATCACTCTGGCTAGTTTTTTCTTTTTTACTTATTTTTCAAAATTTTTCTCATATTAGGGGGGGGGCAAGTTTTTGCAGTGCAGGTATTGTTTTTGAGGCTACTGATAACATTCAAGGACTGTTGCTAACTTTAAAGAAGCTGTGGGAAGTGGAGGACAGAGTTTCACCAGCAGAGGAACAAGCAATGGCCCTTCAAGAAAAAAGCTAGAGAGCTGAAGAATCACACAACAGATTTTTAAGATCAGCAAGGAAATCTGGTGGTTACTCTTGTTGCTTTTGAGCTGAGGTTGTATCTTGGCTGGATGTCACGAGTGGAGAATACCTGGGTTGATTACACAAGAGAGCAATTACTAGGGATAGGGCTCATAAGAGAACAAACACAAGCAAGCTTTTTAAGTGTACTATGCATCTCCAAGGTCGGAAACAAGCATGGACAAGCTGGATTCAGTTTGTATGCTCCTCTGATCTGTAACAGATGTCTAGAAAACTGCAAAACTGGTAAAACACTTTGTTGCTTAAATTTAAGTCTAAAACCCCATTTGTATATAGCTGCCTTTGAACAATAATAACCTGAACATCTGTTGCCTGTTTGTTCTATTTTTATCTTTCCATCACGTAATTTAATTTCCCTGTTACTGAAATGTACTATACAAATAAACTTGCCTTGCTTTGTCACCTGCCAATGTCTGTTTTGAAGTCACCTTTGGTACACCTGTTTACCTTCAGTACCTTAAACTATTTCCATTGTGTAGTAAATGTCTTTCCTATTTAAACTGTGCCAAATTTGTGTTTAAATGATGTGATGCAAAGTAGGTAGTTTCAAATACGAGTTGCCTTGTCAACAAAATAGGAGTTTCTCTTTTGTAGCCGTCCTGAATCCAACAGCTGCTGTTTAATCCTGTTTTGATTAGGAAATGTTTAGTCGAACTAGATGAAACAAGTCACTGTGGAATACTTGATACTGCAAATTAATCTCCAAGGGCTTTACCGGATAGCAGGAGTCACAGCAAAATGCACAGTGAAAAAGTGAGTAAAGATCAGCACCTCAAGCAAACAACACCTCCCAGTATTTAAAATGGAGGCAGAGTATAGTAACTGACTTTTTACCACATTGAAATACTACTTAAATACTACCTAAATTCTAACCTTCACTTCATCGAAAAAAGAAAAGCAGTCATTTTTATGCACACTCTCACGTGGTGTTGTTGTTTCAATTAAATCAGTGAAGCTTAATCTGTGGGTAGATTCTGAATAGTCATTTGGATCCAATCTTGCTGACTGGAGAAACGTGCAGTCTTTCGGCAACTTTTAATGATTAATTAGACTCACAACAACCTTTGACACCAGGTCTGTTTGCCATGCATGCTAGTTTTTCTGTAAGCAGAAGGCAAGAGGTACTTCATCACACAAATGGTGGGATGTCTTTTAGGATCGGGTGAAATTGCTTTTGCAGAGAGAAAATTTACTCATAGGTAAGGTAAGCTCTTACAGACCGCAAAGATTTGAAATTTGTACAAAAATATTATATTCTTTTTTGTATCCCTGATTGACAATTTTTATGTGTTTATAATTTTGATTTAATATTTGAACATACAGTAATTATTTATGATGGATAGTTTAGATTAAACATATACAGAGGAAAGACATAGGTACAAGCTGTCTGTTCAAACTGTTTTAGTTTTTTGTACTGTCAATAACAGTTGATTTGATGACTGACTGAATAAATAAATAAAAATGTCAAATGTCCAGAAGCGAGTATTGTGTCAGTGATTTGCTAATGTCAGGACAATAAGTAGAAAAGAGGCTGGAATAACATTTTTTTTTCTCAAATTCTGCTGCTTTTGTCTGATTCTGAAATCCAAACTTCTGTTCAGATGTTAAAACCTTCCAAATTTCTAACCTTGTTTCACACAAATGATATAGCTGTATCAACTTCAACAACTCAGGAGATTTATAGGTAATTTAAGTTAAATAAATTTAGAAAGGTTTAGACAAGTTGTGAGGATAAAAGAAAAAAACTATTTAAATGTTTGTGTTACAGATTCCAGTTAATTTATGTAAATTATAAATATTTTTAACTCCCCAAGACAACTTATAAAGAAATTTCAATTAACTTAAGTTTATTATTACCGGCAATTCACTATACAAGTCATTTTAATCTACTCACACATTCCAAGTGATGCTGGTTACTACATAGAACCTTAAGTTTAGTTAATTATTTAAATTATTAAAGAAATTGCAGTAGGGAAACCCAGCAGATTGTCTCAAGTCATTGACTTACTGTATAACATTCACTTCTCCTTGATACTACACAGTAGACAGGTGGTTAAGTTGTGTTGAGTTTTACAGTTATCATATTTTTTCACAATCATCTTAAGAAGCTGAATACGGGAGGTAGTAAACATCCAGTCAATCAAGGCAAGGTCTGTTATAGTACATATGGTGAGTTCTTCCCAATTGCCTACAGATGATAAATCTGACAATCCTGTGGGTACGAGTGAAAGATGGGATGCCCAATATGTAAAGTTGTCGCCCGAAGAACGGCAACAGATTTTAACTAAGCATATGGAAAGTGTGGAAGTCATCAAATTTTTTAAGATCAACTGACATGGTGACATCTGTCCATCAGAGCATGGAGGTCGTGGAGTCTAGCCCTATAACCACTTGTGTGCTGAACATAAGCGATGGTATCCCAGGTGCGAACATAGCACTGAGCTTGCATCGAATGGACACCAAGCTGATGATTTTTTATTAATTTATATATTTATATATAATATTTTAGAAATTAATTTTATATATGGCTTTAACTTGTAGTTTTCCTGAAGTTACATTTAGGGTCAGTAGTCCCCACACATACAGTACAGGCCAGATCTTAGCAAGTTACAGAAAATGAAAATAATGTTATAGCATGTTTTAACAGAGACTTTCAAAGGAATACATTAAATTCTATGTAATCTTTAAGGGTAACAAATGAAGATGTCTGCTGCCCAAGACTAATCAGTAGAGAAGCTTTTGTTCCCGGCATGTACAAGCTGCGTTTTGAGACGGGTTTGTATTGGGAGAGACTGGGAAAGACCTCCTTCTACCCTTATGTAGAGGTGAGATTTACTCAGATTCTCTGTAGCAATACTAATTCAAACATTTTAGGATAAAGGTTGTATATACAATTGTTAGCCTTTAAATGAACAGAAACAGACCAAAAATGTTAATTTTGCTTATCCATGCTTGATACATAAGCAGGTTTCACGGGGGACTGGATGGCAGGGTTGTAAAGAACAAAGCAACTAAGGCATGTGCTATCAGCTTCATATTTTAAACCAAATATTAAAGTAATACAACTTCTTTAATTAGTAATTAACAGTGAATCTGTGTTGTGTAACCTCTGTAGGGGAAGAAAAATAGTGATGAATTGTAATACTGAAATCTGATCAAACAAGCAAAAATGTGTGACTGCAGCAACTCTGGCTATTTGAAGGGCACATTTGTTAAATGAGCAAGAAGGCTCATGGTTCAATTCCACATACGTTCTCTCCGGGTACTCCGATTTCCTTCCACAGTTCAAAAACATGACTGGTAGGCTGATCTGGCACCTAAATTGTCCTTAGGTGTGGGTGAGTTGTTTGTCTCTGTGCTGCCTTGCAACGGGCTGGCAACCTGTCCAGTTGGAGCCATATAAACTTCAGGTGTGTTTGTTGGACTATTGGGAAGGGGTTTAGGAGGGACAATAATTTTGAATTTGGTACTATTGCTAGTATCCGAAACATATGTATTACCTTTTAAGTTCTTGGTATATGCCTTTTATACGTGAATTATTATTGAGTTCTGCCTCTGCTTCCTGCGTTAAGCTTGTCTAACCACTCTTGATAAAGCCCTGGCATAAAAGCTTAGTCTGTATTAAGACAATTGCATCTGTAATAGAGATAATATTCAAACATTAACCTTAAGTAATAATGGATGGACATTTATTAGACTCAGGGCAACATCAGGAGATTTGTTTTACAAGTTACTGAGTTTGTACAGGTTACTAGAAAGTATTGTTATATTTTTGTACTAGTTTGTGTTTTTGATTTGTCAGATTGTGTTAACCATTCTTAACCCAACACAGAAGTTTAATCTCCCGCTAATGATGAGCCCCTTCTCCTACAACACCTACAGATGAAACTGAAGCTCTGATTTCAGAAGATATTGTCTTCACTGTTATGAGATATTGTGACTTGCCCATCTCATTTCCCAACTTTTAGTTTGCATATCAATATGTAAACACAGAGCACAGTGTGTGGATGTGATAAATTCAACATTTATAAAATGAATAACTTAGACATATTTTTTGGAATAGAAAACACATTTGTGGCCTATGTGTGTGTTATTAAACAGGTTATGCTTTAGTTTGTTCACTGAAAGGAAACAGCCTTGAGGTCGTTCTCTAATAAAGACTATCTTTGTCTTGTTTCAGTTATATTCCTTGCCTGTATGTTATCCATGCTTATTTGCTTAAACACACAAGTCTCAGACGCTGCTGTTAAGATTCAGTGGAGATAGCCATTATATGTTTAAAAATAATAAACTGGAATTCTCTTTTTGAATAAATTATTTCTTAAGCTTTGTTTATATTCAGAAATCTTTTCTTTAGGTAGTTCTTGTTTGGCTATTGTTTTTTCTTCAAAATAATGCAGGTACAGCTAAAAAAATTAAGATTGCAAAGAGGTTCAGTTTCTTTTCTCAGATTTTAGACAGTGAAAATTGAATATTAGAATCAAGAATCAGTTTATTTATTTAGCACCAATTTACAACAGATGTCTCAAGGAAATTTACAAAAAATCTACTCAAATCATAGATACATCATAAACAAATCAGTTTGAAAAAGTTTCCAATCTAAAAACCTCCAGCAGATTTCATCATGTCATTGACTTGCAACATTAACTCCTCCAGAAGCAGCACTGTAATGAAGCTCTTCATTACCTTTTCTCATACACTTAAAAGGCTGTTCTAAAAGAACAAATTACACTGTATGAGAGATTAGTGTTTTATTTTTAGTTGTTGGATGTTTTGGGTGGTTTCTTCTCAGCTGCTCAGTTGTTACTGATGAGGTCCTGTCCTGTTAAACAGACCAGACAAGTTGATAAAGTAATAAAAATGTCACTAATCTTTAAAAGTGTTTCCCAGTGTGTTAAGCAAATGACTTACCTCTGTTTTCCTTAGTAGGGTGTTAAGTTTAAGAGTCCCCGGGAGCCTGAGCATCTTTTAAAGTTTCCGGAAGAGACCATTGTATATTAAAGGGGAGGATTAAACTGTGTTCAGCTTAGTGTTTAGTCGTTAAAAAGTCAAACCTAAGTACAGAAATGATTTTAGGAATGGTTAGTTATATCTGTTAAATAAAGTGAGATTTTAGCTATTTTGTATGTGTGTTAGTGTATATGTTTCTCTATCATGGTAGGTCTCTTAATGGGAGGGGCTATAAAAGAGGGCCGGTTCCACAACTGAGAGAGCTGTTGCTGTAGCTTTGACTATGTGTGACAAGGGTTCCTCAATGTATATGTTCAGTTTTGGTGAATAAACACCCAGTGGGTTTGCACCTTTTCTCTACGTCAAGTCTCCTGTTTAAACCCGCTGCTAATGCTATTCTAATAAGTGGTGTTGGATGCTTAGGCCGAAGTCACAAAGTGGAGTTAAGGGTGACCAACAGGTGGAGGCTGATGATGAAGCAAAGCCACCCACTGACCAAAGGAGTTTGGCAGCCAGCAACCCTGGGGAGAAAATTTGATGAACTGACAGATTTAGTCAAATCAATCATTCGGTCGCAGGCAGCAAGGGACCAGCAGATGGAGAAATATGCTTCCCGTCAAGAGTAAAGATGGAGAAGTATGCAGAACCAGTTTCAGCACATACAGTTACAAGTGCAGGAAATGCAGCAAGAACCTGGAGATGAGCAGCAACAGTCTGAAGCAGGGCAGCATCAAGGTGACAGTGATCCAGGTGAGGGGATGAGCCAGCCAACCAATCATGTCAGACCAGAGAGGAATGTCGGCATTCATAGAGAACCTAAATCCACCCTCTTTCACCAAATGATGACATTGAAAATTTTTTGACTACTTTTGAAAGAATGGCTCAAGTCTGTCGATGGCCAAGAGATGAATGGGTTATTCGCCTTATTCCCTTTTTGACTGGTAAAGCACAGAGTGCCTATGTGTTCATCAATATGGAGGCTCATACAGATCTCATACAGCAAGCAGAATTACACCCTCATAGAGTACAGTCAGTTGCACACCAAGAAAACGTGACCCCGAACGAAGTGATATATACCCTGTCAGAAGGGCCCAGAGAGTCTCAGCTTAAAGCAATATCTCCAGGGTACAGCCTGGTAACCACAAGGGCCCAAACTGTACAAAACTCTTTAAGGGAGTTACCGTTTTTTGAGGAAGAGTTGGAAATGGGGCCAGTTACCCCATCTAAATCTAAAGCTGAGAGAAAAGAGAGACAAAATGAGAGGTTCAGGTCGGCAAACTGATGTTTCTATGCCATCTCAGTTGCTCGATGTTAATCTTCCAGCAAATGTGGGGGAACTACAGAGGCAGGATCCAACTTTAGAATGTTGGTTTGAGAAAGTGACAGAAGTCGAAGGGGACACACAGGGCCGCCCAGGATTTCTTCATGAGGCTACTTATGTAGTGAAAGGGGGGATTTTGTAAATTAAATGGGAGGATTAAACTGTATTCAGCTTAGTGTTTAATGGTTAAAAAGTCAAACCTAAGTACAGAAGTGATTTTAGGAATGTTTAGTTATATCTGTTAATTAAAGTGAGATTTTAGCTATTTTGTATGTGTGTTAGTGTATATGTTTGTTTTCTCTATCATGGTAGGTCTGTTAATGGGAGGGGCTATAAAAGAGGGCCGGTTCCACAACTGAGAGAGTTGGAAGACAGAAACTGATCGGGGAAATTTGAGAAGAAGAAACTGAGACGGAAGTCGGACTGAGCGCAAGCAGAGACACATGTCAGTGAGTGTTGGCGGTTTTGGCATAAACCGGTTTGTGACTGGATCATTATGGCATCTCAAGTTGAGGATGAGGGAGATAATGAGATGGATTTTGGGGGTTGGACTCCTGTAAAGGGTCGAGAAAAGAGGGAAGTAAAAAAGAGGATTTTGTGAAAGGGACGTAAAGCAGTAAAAGAAGCCTGGAAGAAATTAGTTATAATGAAAACACTGCTACTAGGAAAAGGATTGTTAGACAGGAGTACAAAATGATTGTAAAATTTAGAAATGAGGAGGAAATGGTTCAATTTAGACCATTAGCTCTCTCAAGAGAGTTAAATAAAAAGTTTGGAGAGCTGAGAAGAGCTTGAAAAGTTCAGATGCATCATAAATGGGGGTGAAGTGAGCAAAATCAAAAGACTGATGAGAACAGTTGAAGATAAAAGAATGGAAAGTTTTTCAGTGATGTTGGAGTTTCAAGCTGCGGTTCTTCCAGAAAGAATAAAAGTAGGATGTATGTGTTTTCCTGTCAGGCCATATCTCCCTCCTCCACTACGAGGTTACAAATGCCAGAGATATGGACATATAGCAGCAGCATGTAAGGGGAAACAAAAATGTCCAAAGTGTGGAGAGGAGCATGGATATGAGGAATGCAAAAATGGAAAGGATATATGTTGTAACTGTGGAGGACAACACAGGCTGACTTATGGAAGATGTGAAGTAAGGAAAAAAGCTGTATAAATTGAACAAGTAAAAGTCAAGAATGATATAAGTTATGCAGAAGCAGCAAAGCGAGTGAAGAAGCCAAATGATGTGACAGCAAAAGTTCAAATGAGTCAAACTCCAGAGCAAAGACATTGCTTATGTAAGTAATTGTACAGATCAAGTTAAACATAAAACAGAAAAAATCAAAATAATTGTGAAAGGAGCAGCAAGGATTTTTGTTATAAAGAATATATCTTGGGAACAAATAAAAAAGAAATTAATGGAAGAAGGAAAGGTAGGAGGACAGGAAGAGAGAACAAGATAAGATAAGATAAGATAAGATAAGATAAGATAAGATAAGATAAGATAAGATAGACTTTAATGATCCCGGAGGTAATTGTTTTGTCAGGGTTGCAGAGTATCAAATAACAATTAACACAACACACTCATCTCACATACAACACAGTACAGTACATAATCAACATATAACATTAACCACACTACTATTTATCCCTCCTGCAGGTGGAAGAGGAATTGTGTAGTTTGATTGCCACAGGTAAGAAGCCACAGACCTCCTGTGGCGTTCTGTGGTGACTCTCAACTTGATTATCTTACAGTGCAATGCTAGAAGCCTAATTGCAAATGGACAAGAGTTTAAGGGATTTATTAAAGATTTTAAGGAAGATATTGATATTATTTGTATTCAAGAAACTTGGCTTAAACCAAATCTTGATTTTGTTATTAAAGGATATGAAAGTGTTAGAAGAGATAGAGAGGGAGGATCAGGAGGAGGGTGTATAATATTTATAAAAAAGGGGATTCAATATAGAGTAATAGCTAAAGGAAGAGAGTTAGAATATATTATTATTGAAATATGTACAGTAAATGGGAAAGTCAAAATAATAATTTTTTATAACCCATGTAAAAGACTTACATTAGAATTAATAGAGGAGCTAAGAAAGAATTTAGAGGGTAAAGTGATTTGGTGTGGTGATTTTAATGGACATAGTTCTTTTTGGAGCAATCATAATGATCAAAAGGGGGAAATAATTAAAGCTTTTAAATTATTAAAAAGAAATCATAACTTTCAGAATTTGAATGAATATAAGAAATTACAAGCAAATGTAAGAAGAGTAATTAAAAGTGCAAAGAGATATTATTGGAGAAATTTTTGTAATTCAGTTGGAAGAGAAACAGACATTTCTAAAGTCTGTACAATGATTAAAAGGATGAAAGGGATTAACAGAACTAGTGGATATCCAATTCTAAATAATGGAGATATGCAGCAGTGGAATATAAACAGAAGGCAGAAATATCGGTGAATGTGTTTGTAAAAATTCATAGCTCCCAAAATATTAGTGAAGAGGGGGAAAAGGGGCGAGAAAAGTTATTAGAGAAAGTGGAAGATTCAAATGATTCACTGAATATATTGTTTATAGTATCAGAGATGAACAGGGCCCTTCAAAAATATAAATTATCTGCTCCAGGAAAAGATCAGGTTGGTTATGAGATGATAAGTAATTTAACTGAAATATCTAAACATGTATTATTGGAATTGTGTAATCGAATATGGGAGGATGGTCAATTACCTAAAAGTTGGAAGGAAGCAGTAATAATACCTATTGGTAAACCAGGAAAAGATGAATTAAAACCAGAAAATTATCGGCCAATAGCTTTAACATCCAATATATGTAAAATAATGGAGAAAATGATAAATGAAAGATTGTTATATTATATGGAAAATAAAAACCTTTTATCAGAATATCGGAGTGGTTTTAGGAGAGGAAGAAGTACTATGGATCCGGTTTTATGTTTAGAGAACGAGGTCAGAAAGGCTCAAATGAATAAAGAGAGTGTAGTAGCTGTTTTGTTTGACATTGAAAGAGCGTATGACATGATGTGGAAGGAAGGATTATTAATTAAAATTAGAAGAATGGGTATAAATGGACAGATGTTTAGATGGATTAAGAATTTTTTAGAAGGAAGATAAGTGAGGGTAGGGGAGGAATTTTCTGAAAGTATAAATATAGAGAATGGGACACCTCAGGGACGCATAATAAGTCCGTCATTTTTTTCTATAATAGTGAACAATATGTTTAAGGAGGGGGAGGGTGGAATGGGTTTTTCACTTTTTGCAGACGATGGAGCAATGTGGAAAAGAGGAAGGAATTTAAAGTTTTTTGTAAAGAAACTTCAAGGGGCAATATCGGTGGTAGAAAAATTGTCATTTAAATTGGATTTTAAATTTTCCGTATATAAAACTAAAATAGTGTTTTTTAATCGAAAACGCGTAGACGAGAAAATTAAGCTGAAATTATAGGGAAATGAATTGGAAAGAGTGAAACAATTTAAGTTTCTTGGGCTGTGGTTTGATGAAAAACTGACATGGGGGAAACCTATTAAGATAATAATAGATAAGTGTAGGAAGGTATTAAATATAATAAGATGTTTAGTTGGAACAGAGTGGGGAGCAGATAGAAAATCATTGAAAGCTATTCACATTGGATTAATTAGGTAAGTTTTAGATTATGGCTGTACAGTGTATAACTCAACAGCTGATACAAATCTACAAAAACTAAATTATATACAATATCAGGTTTTAAGAATTTGTACAGGCGCTTTTTAAACATCCTCAATAGCAGCTATTCAGGGTGGAGATGGGAGAAATTCCTCTTAACCTTAGAAGGGAACAGCTTTCTTTAAATTATTGGGCAAATTACAAGGACAAAGAAATAATCATCCAACATTAAAAGTAATTACAATACAAAGGGAAAAGGAGAAAATAAAAAGCTTTGGATGGTCAATAACTTCTAAAGTGAATGAGTTTCAGTTAGATAAATTAAATAGAGGTCAAATAGTTCCATTATACACAGTACCACCTTGGTTAATACCAGAAGTTAAAATAGATTTTTCGTTATTGGAGAAGAAGAATAAAAAGGATTTTTTTATGATGAATAAATATAGTGTACAAGAACACCTAAACCAATATTATAATTATGTACAGATATATACAGATGCATCAAAAAATATAACTAATAGGATAGGGATAGCTATTATTGTTCCACAATTTAATATTAAAGTAGGGAAAAGGGTTAGTGATGGTGTATCAGTTTATACAGGTGAAATGCTCGCTTTACTTTTAGCAATTCAGTGAATGGAAGAGGTTAGACCATTAAAATCAATCATTTGCTCAGACTCAAGTTCGTCTTTGGAAAGTTTGCTAAATAATCATTCGGACAGTAGACCAGATATTTTAATAGAAAATCAACAATATACAGAATCAATATGATGGGGATCACTGTTCATTTTATATGGGCACCAGCACATCATGGGGTTAAGGGTAATGAAATGGCAGATAGACTCTAGATAAGGACAGTGTTGATAGAGATATGGTTGATATTCATGTTACATTTGGCATAAAAGAAGTTAAGAGTATAATAAAACAGAAAGTGGAAGAGAAATGGCAAAAATTATGGGAGGAAGAAAGGAAAGGACGATGGTTTTATAAAATACAAAGAAAAGTTGGAGAAATGAGAATAACAGAAAGAAATAGGAGAGAAGAGACAATTATATCACGTCTCAGAATTGGACATACGGGGTTAAGGCAAACATTATTTATAATGGGAAAACATCAGACGGGGAAATGTGAGTGCGGGGAAAAAGAGACAATAGAACATGTTGTTTTGAACTGTAGGAAATATCGGAGACAGAGAGAACAGTTGGTTGAGAACCTAAGAAAGATGAAAATGAGGTTGGATATTGTGGAATTGAAATAGAGCATACCAGGTCGTGTTTTAGTTTTTTAAACAGTGTAATTTATATGAAATAATTTAGAGGTTTAACATATAAGATAAGATATAGGCATACCTTTTTTTTATTTTATTTTTTTTAACTTTTGTCAAGTGATCCACACTCCTTACCAGTCGGTGGCGGTAATGCCTCCATAAGTTGTTTGCAAACCACCAACAAAAAATAAAAAGAAGAAGAACTGGGAGAGCTGTTGCTGTAGCTGTGACTATGTGTGACAATGGTTCCTCAATAAAAATACCCAGTGGGTTTGCACCTTTTCTCTGCGTCAAGCCTCCTGCTTAAAGCAGCCGCTAAGGCCATTCTAATAAGCACACAGAAATAATGGCTTGTGTTGTCGACTTTACAGCAATGCCTCATACTGAGCATGCATGCAGCAACAAAGGAGAGGGAAAAACTCCCCTTAACAGGAAGAATCTTCCAGCAGAACCTGGCTCAGTACAAGCAGCCGTCTGAAGGGACCGACTGGGGGTTTAATGGAGACAGAACACTAAAATAGATGCAGCGGGAATTGAAAGGGGGGTGGGGAGGAGCTCCATTGTCTGCCAACAGTGGAATGCATCATTCCGCTTCCCCTCCCCCACCATTTAATTACATCCTTGCATACGACATTGTTGTCTAAGTGGGGGGAGGGGGTGTCTTACCATGCCCGTTTCCTCGGTGCCCCTTGGGATGGGGTTTGTGTGTGTAGGGAAGGGGGGGTTAGAGGGGTAGGTCAGCTTGGTCTGCAAGCTTGGGGCGGTAGTGGCTGTGTCAGTGGGGGTACTTCTGGCTACAGTCGTGCCCACTGTGCTTCACCAGAGACCCCCCCCCCCCCCTCCTCCTTTTTTTTCTTGTACTTATTTAGTTAGTTTTAGAATCAGAATCAGAATCAGGCTTTATTGGCCAAGTATGCTCACACATACAAGGAATTTGGTTTTGGTTACACAGATGCTTGCAGTGCACGACAAATACAGTAAAGAAACATTTGTAATATTTAGCATGTGTAATTTTTTTTTTTTTTAAGTGCAGTTTTGTGCAGTATAAAAACTATAGAAGTTATAAAAATATATAAATAAATTGTTCAATTGAGAATAATGGAAGTTGGAAAAAAGCTTCTCTGTAGCATGGTCGTATGGGTCTTCATTTGGCTGAAGCGTCGGCCTGATGGAAGGCACCGACACAGGTCCCTGCACGCTTCCTGGTTCTGGAGGCATGCAGGTCCAGCAGTGCGAGCAGCTTTACACCGATGGTCCTCTCTGCAGACTTGATAATGCGCTGCAGTCTCTTGGTGTCGTGTTTTGTGAGAGCACTGCCCCACACTGTGATGGATGTGGTGATGATGGACTCTATGATGGCTGTGTAGAACTGCACCATCATCTATTGGGCTAGGTTGAACTTCCTCGGCTGGTACAAAAAGTAAATCCTCTGTTGAGCCCTCTTGATGATGGAGTTGATGTTGCTGTCCCACTTCAGGTCCTTGGAGATTGTTGTGGACAGGAACTTGTCTTTACTTGTCAGGAACTAGTCTTTATTTATTTATTTTTGTTTGTTTTTGTTTATTTGTGTTTCTTTTCTTTTGCTTATCCTGAGTGAGTGAGTGAGTGAGTGAGTGAGTGAGTGAGTGAGTGAGTGAGTGAGTGAGTGAGTGAGTGAGTGAGTGAGTGAGTGAGCGAAAGAGAGAGAGATTGTGTATAATTTTGGATGGGGCTGGGTCTGCGGCTGTCCTTTGGCCTTCCAGTGGAAATCCTGTATGTGTGGGTGGTGCGTTGCCACCTCCTTTCCCTTCTTCACTGCTCGCTAGCGCACTCGCCTGTGGCCAGACCGGGCCCAGGGGCGCAACGCTGGGGCGTACTGATCCGTCCTGGTTAGGGTTAGCAAGGGAGGCTCCATATTTTTAATGCCTTCTTTGAAAAAGCAAATTTATTGAGATAGAGAAACAAAGAAGTCATGCATGCTGTTCAAAACTAATCAGTGATTTAACATGAGGGAAGAGATTTAATAAGATAGATAATTTGGGTTGACGCAGATACGGGATCGGTTGAAACTCCGGCGTAGCAAAAAATTGTCCCCACCTGTTTACAGGCTTGCCTTCCGATAAAACAGTTGTGTTAATTTAGAGCAATCAAAGATTTCTCACCTGGTGAATAAGGTAGAGACGAGAGGGGATTGGTTGTCGCCCAACTAATGATCAACTAATGTAAATACTCTGAAAAAAAATTGATTAAAGGTTATTTTTTTATTTTGGTGTGAAGGGCCAAATTGCCCATGGCAGCCTCACATCTGTCAGATTGCCCCAGAAAAGCCGCCGCCACAATCCAACAGCTTACCATAATTAGTGTGTGAATGTCTGTGAATGGGAATGAATGGTTTCACAGTAGAGAGTATTTTAAGGGCCCATAAAAGTGCTAATAAAGGTCTGATGTTCATTATTAAACTTAGATCTCAGAAAGGGTTACAGAAATCGTCCAAAAAATTTTATAAAGATAGTAATGATTTTACCTGTGTTGAAAATACTGATAAAAAAGAAAACTCATACCTTGTCTTTAATTTTTCCCAATTTTAAAATTTCACGTATTCTTTTACCAAACAGAAATCTCTCAGAAGAATAAAACAAACAACGGGAGTAACAATATGATTTTAAAGAAATGAAAACAGCTGCACATGTGGTAATACAGATATTAGAGGGGATTAACTCTGCATTGGATAAATTGGATAAAACCTTGATGGAAAGATACACAGCAAGGGGATCAATAAAATAACAAAAATCAAGTCTTTGAGACAAATTCTTTTCTTAAGCAAAGTTATCTGCCAGTACGGTAAGAAATATTTTATGAAGATTTCCTGAAAATAAGAAAAACAACACTTATGGGTTCGGAATGTTAAAAAATGCTTGGGGTTAAGTTTCATACAAATACTTTAAACTAGATAAAGACACATCTTTTTCTTGTTTTGGAGAATTATTTCTTTTAATGGGGTTGGCATCTGGTGACAATGTAAAGAACCTTGGTGTTATTTTTGATCAGGAAATGTCTTTAAAGTCTCAAATAAAACAGGTCTGTAAGATTTCCTTCTTTCATCTTAGGAATAGAGCAAAAATTAGAAATATTTTCTGTAGGGCAGATGCTGAAAAGCTCATCCATGCATTTGTTACTTCAAGGCTGGAGTATTGTAACTCTTTATTAGCAGGAAGTTCACAAAATGCAATTAAAAGTCTACAGTTGGTCCAAAATGCTGCAGCAAGAGTTCTGATGAAACTTAAAAAGAGAGATCATATCTCCCCTATTTTAGCTTCCCTTCATTGGCTCCCTGTCAAACTTAGAATAGATTTTAAGATTCTTCTTTTTACATATAAAGCCCTCACTGATAAAGCTCCATCGTATATCAGAGATCTGTTTACTCCTTATGTCCCTAACAGAGTTTTCAGGCTCCTCTCCTATGGAACCAGCTTCCAGCTTTAGTCCGTGAGGCAGACACCCTGTCTAGTTTCAAATCTAGGCTTAAAACCTTCCTGTTTGATAAAGTTTACAGTTAGTAAGAGGTAGAGAAGACAGCCTACTCCGGTTGGGGAGGAACTCAGTCTTGACAGACTGTTCTCCTTTGCTCTATCTTCTTCATGTCTCACTCTATAGGGTTAAGTTATTTAAGTTGTTCTATAGTTATGCTGCTATAGGCTTAGACTGCTGGAGGACAATCTGACCACTTCTCTCTCTGCTACTTTCTTCCTTTGTCCAATCTACTTAGTTACCGTTATTTCAACCTTGTTAACCTTTTGTTTTCTCTTAGTGTTTTTCTCTCCATAGTAACCACACCTGGGCTGGCGTTTTTTTAACTGAGACAGCTTCTTGGATGAGAACATGGGCCGAGATGCTTCCAGTGACGCTCTACAACTGCTGCTATAAACTCTATTATTTCAGTATCCTGTGCTTCTAATTTAGCTTTCTGTCTTTTCAAACCCCCAGTCGGTCGTTGCAGATGGCTGCTTGTACGGAGCCTGGTTCTGCTGGAGGTTTCTTCCTGTTAAAGGAGAGTTTTTCCTCTCCACTGTCACTACATGCATGCTCAGTATGAGGGATTGCTGTAAAGTCAACGACAACACAAGCCATTGTTTTGGTCTGCTGATTCCAGAGGAGTGAATGGTGCAAGTCAATGACTCCATGCAATCTGCTGGGGTTCCTTAGATTGGAAACTTTTTTAAATTGATTTCTTATGATATAATTTGATTTTAATAAATTTTCTGTGAAGTGCCTTGAGACAACACCTGTTGTAAATTGTGCTAATAAATAAACGGATTCTTGATTCTTGATTCTTGATGAAAAACAGGCCAGATGCACTTCAAGCATGCAACAAATCTTAAAAGTGAATAATCCTAAAACCAGGAAAACTGTCTACAATTAAATTGTAAAAACTCAGTAAATAATGGGGAAATGACACTATTGGAATGGGGCTTTATTATTATAAAACAAACTTTACAATCACTATAAGCATGGACGAAATTTTGATTTCAAAGGTGGGGGGCACGTATTTTTTACCTCTTTGGACTCAACGATAGCTAGTCACGTGGTTCATGTAGCTCAGAATAGTTCCAAACATCTCATTTATGTAATTCCAAATAGTTCCAAACAAGTCAGTTTGAACGGCTTCTGGTGCGAAAAGTACTTTTTTCACTTTCCTCCACAGGTTTGGGTGATAATTCAGCCATAATGAACAGATTAATGATTACTTCACTGAGTATTCAGTTTATCAAAGCATTTTTAGGCAGCAGGGGAATTCATAATTATATATTTTGGAGGGAAACGAGTTTGCTAACACATCATTGAATGCATTCTGACTACTGACCAAATTTGCTTAGTATCTATATCTATATATATATATATATCCATATCTATAATATATATATATATATATATATATATATATATATATATATATATATATATATATATATATATATATATATATATATATATATATATATATA
>JAVLVB010000295.1:966953-1017695 GCA_032876305.1 Orestias chungarensis
TGTTAAAATCTCCCACTATAATGATTTTATCAGTGTTTAACACTATTTCAGATAAAAAATCTGAGATCTGATCTATAAATTCAGAGTAAGGACCTGGCGGACGATACAAAATAACAAACAGAAGTGGTTTAATTCTTTTAGAGGTTGGATGCGGAAGGCTAAGGGTTAAATGTTCAAAAGAACTATAACTATTAGTTGGGCTGGGATTAATTAATAAATCTGATTGAAAAATGCTTCCTACTCCTCCACCTCTCCCAGTACTTCGAGGAATATGAAAGTTTGAATAACTAGAGGGAGTTGATTCGTTGATACTAACATAATCCTCATGCTGCAGCCAGGTTTCTGTGACACAAGGCAAATCAATTTGACTATCAAGAATTAAATCATTAACTAATATGGACTTTGAGGATAGAGATCTGATGTCCAATAAGCCACACTTAATAGTTGTACATTTTTGTTTTTATCTTTATGAGATTTTCAGGATTAGCTCTTTTTAGATTGATATTTGGTTTTGGCCGTGGGCAAGACACCGTCTCAATGGGATGTTGGGTAGGTAACTGTAGAGAAGCCGCAGAGAGGAGGTCTAAACTCCGACTCTGCTTCCTGGTCTGGACCCTGGTTTGTCAGTAATTTGGGGAGTTATTAAATTTGGCCATATTTCTAGAAAGAAGAGCGGCTCCGTCCAAAGTTGGATGTATGCCGTCTCACCGGATCAGACCAGGTTTTCCCCAAAAGGTTTTCCAATTATCAATGTAACCTACACCGTTTTCTGGACACGACCTAGATAACCAACGGTTGAATGACAACATGCGACTAAACATGTCGTCACAGGTCCGATCAGGCAGGGGACCAGAGAAAACTACACAGTCTGACATTGTTTTTGCAAACTCACACACCGAAGCAACACTAATTTTAGTGACCTCCGATTGCCGTTACCGGGTTTCATTACTGCCAGCGTGAATATCAATCTTACTGTATTTACGATTATCCTTAGCCAGTAGTTTGAGGTATGATTTTATGTCGCCTGTTCTGGCCCCTGGCAAACATTTGACTATGGTTGCTGGTTTCTCTAAAGCAAGGCCAAATTAAAGCCTTTAAAAAGTAGTAAAAAGTAGGAAACCTCATCTGATGAGGTAGTAAATGTTTTAGCCCAACTAGGGCTAGAAGATTTCATTCTGTGTAAAATCTGTTACATGCAGGCCTATCTCCTTAAATTACTTGCAAGGATTTATTTATTTTTATGGTGCAAGTAGGACCGGAGTGATAGGGATGACATCACGTGTAGAATACCCTCGCTTGCGCGCTCTCTTAATCAATCTGGGTACAGCAAGTGTTGCCAGATTGGGCAGTTTACATTTTGAGTTAGAGGTTAGAAATCACGCCTGGGCTGATCATAGGGAGAACCGGGAGTATTCCCGAAGCGCCGGCCTAATTTATGCCTGCTGGCATGCGTCTCTGTAAAAAAAAAAAAAAAGATAGATAAATATGATAGACGGACCAACGCTGGGACAAGCCATAGAGGCAGTCAGGCCTGCAGAATGTGAGGAGGGAAAGACGATGGGATTATTTAGATTAAGACCCGCCCAAAACGTCCGTATCATCGTATATGTGGAGAAAGGGGCTGTTGTCTGTTGACAGCAGCTCGCACAACCAGCGAGGCGTGCAAGAAGTGAGGAGAAGCGAATTGGGTCTCCCGACGGGGTAATAGGAACAGAGAGGGAGAGAGACAAAAAGAGAAAGGCGCTGGAGGAAGACGCGGCACAATGCAGAAAAGTAACAGATTTATTTATTCAGTCCCCCCTTGTTGCCATTAAAATAAACATTACAAGTAAGTTTTAAAAACAAAAACAAAACACGCACACACAAAATATTGTTACAAATATTATTTTAAGGTTAAATATATATATTTTTAATTTTAATAATATATTTGTACCAACATGTTTTTGTTTAATGTTTAAACGGAGACCCCTAAAGGAACTTGAGGCTGCACACATTCAGTCTACAGTGTAAATATGGAGCCTATGCAAGTTTAGCCTTAAAATTCATAAAGGGTTCATTAGTATTCCCTGATGATGTGCCACTGAGGCAGTTGAGTTTTTACATGATTTGACTATGTAAAGCTCTAACTTAGACACTTATTATTGTGTAAAATATTTATTATCTTAGTACTATTGCATTACCAGCAGTAAAGTTGCTGTTCATAACAACCTCAGAGGTTACAGTAGGTCTAATAGGTGGCCTTCTATTTGGAATTTGCAGTAAGTGTGTGTGCGCGCGCACATGCATAAATGTGTTTTGCTTGTGCCCATGCATTTAAGTGTGGTTGTGATCATGTATGTGTGGGAACATGCATGCGTAGCAAGCCCAGGGTGGCCTGGTTACATGACTGGCCAGAAAAAATCTCCCAATCCGGCCCTGGTAGAAATTGCTTTGGGCGGGTGGAGATAATTTGAAGTCAGATTGGCGGTTTTTGTGTTAACCTATTAAAACACATGTACACCCATTACTGGTTCATGGCAAAGTCTCTCTGACCTTTCTTCATCATTGATTAGCCAATGTCATCTGCCAGGGCGTTTACAACATAGATCGTAGCGCCACAAATTATGCTATTTTTAGCAGCAGATAAATTTAGTGCAAAGATGCCAAGTGAGGAAAATATAAGAAGTGGCGCACGGCACCTGCTGTGCTTGCCTGCTGTAACACTCCGTTTGGTAAACCTCTCAAGTTGGTTAAACGTAACCCCGCCTTCCCCATCTTTCCATTGGCTAACATCAGAGCCTTTGGTGCATACGTCGATTTGATTCGTCGCCATGTCCGTTAGTTGCCCCAGTCAGTACGAAGAACCGCCGAAGCATTAAGAATGTTGGGCTTCGGAGCCATACAGAAGGCTTTCATTGGATTCCTGTCGTTTAACCCATTCTCTCTGGCCTGGTTGGTCTATCAGACACTCTGTCACTCCGTCTTTCTCTTCTTAATATCTGTCTGTCACTACGCCGGTGTAGTTGTTGCTTCATGCTGGTAGTACAAAATATTTTGAAGGTACTAAAAAAGGTAGTAAATACAACTTAATGATCTCTGTATATACCCTGTAAACGGAGGTTCCCACTTCCTGCTTTTAATGTTTTTACCTTCTTGCAGGAGGTGCTAAACATGCTAAAGGAGAGCAAGGCAGACATCTTTGTTGATCCTGTTCTTCACACGGCCTGTGCTCTGGACATCAAACACCATTGTGCTTCCATCCCACCTGGCAAGGGACGACGTGAGTCCTTAAACACAAACACCAAAAAAGGAAGCTAATGTACAATGAGATTGTAGGTTTATGTACTAGCCGTCAAGATATTTTTTTAGGACAAAAAACAAAATAGGAGGAATATGGTTTAGTTTAGATGGTTTTAATATCGATATTGACCTGATATGATTTCAGCATGTATCATGGAGACTTCTATATCTTTTTTAGTTTAAAATGTTACTTTTTACTTACTTTACTTCTTTATTACTCAGAGATCAATAGTTATAAATAGTTATGAGGAAGAAAAATTATCCATTTATTCCTAATCAGTAGGTTATATAAATATTAAAAATTCTTCTAAGAAAGATTTCTACAATAAAATAAAATAAATGACAAGTTTTGTTAAGGTTGGAGTGGATCAAACAATGGAACTCTCTACTTGTGCTGAAGTGTTGATATTGGGGTTTTTAAATGTGGGCCGATATCTGATACTGATTTTTTTGTCTCATATCAGACCAATATCTATATCCGATCGGGGCACCCCTATTTCAATGTTCTTTTTTGTTAATACATACAAAAAAATCCTGTTTGATCTGTTGGTTTATTAATTTATTTCAAACAAACAAACTGCTCTGCAAAAAATTACATCTGTCAAAGTGTTGGTACACTTGAAATAAGACAAAATTAAGTATCTGAACCTATAGCTTGCTGAAAAGTTACTTGTTCGTTTTGCTTCAAGTGTACTAAGGTAACAAGAAATTAAACAAAAATACTTTTTGCAGTGTGCAGACGGGTCAGTCCTAATTTATTTGGCATCAGCATAAATGATGTCAAGATATTTTACAGTTCAATTCTGGGTTTTAAAGCTAAGTCTCTTCCTTAGAGATGTCGTGCCTGATGGAGGCGCTGCAGGACAAACATGTTCGTCTGCAGCCAGAGTGCAAAAAGAGACTTCAGGATCGCATTGACATGTGGAGCTATGCTGCCAAGGTATGCCTTCATATTGGATTCGTTGTCAGAGACGTGGGTGTGTCAACAATGCTGAAGTTTTCTCACCCAGCAGTGAACACAAACCAGCACTAGGCTATTTTTACAGACCTACGGGTTCTGGTGTGCATCTTCTCTCAAACATGTGCTGCAGTCTTGCATTTTTTAGTTTTGATACCAGCTTGTAGATGGCGATGAATTTTTGTACAAGGCAGTGAACACTGATAAGAATTTAGCTCTCACACGTGCACTGAAGGGCTGTGTTTTTTAGCTTTATTCAGAATCCTGAAATCTTGAAAATAGATTAAAAAGTAATAGTTTCATTGGAAGATTTTAACTTGTTCTAAAATCAGTTGGATGATAAAAAAAAGATACCTGTAATAATAAATAACTTTTAGAGGACATAAATGCATAGTCTATGTGAACACGTTTCTAAGAGTGTTTAAAAGTCTCATGATGCGCGTTACACGTGTCTAGAGCAGTGGTTTGGAGCATTTTGTGCGTCAGATGCTATTTGAGTGTCTGAGGCCTGGTGAGCAAGTTTTGTAATGGTGGTGTGGATCAAACAATGGAACTCCCTACTTGTAATGAAGTGTTGATATTGGGGATTTTAAATGTGGGCCGATATCTGATACTCATTTTTTGGGCTCATATCAGACCAATATTTATATCAGATCGGAACTCCCCTATTTTAATGTTCTTTTTTGTTAATACATACAAAAAAATCCTCTTTGATCTGGTTTATTAATTTATTTCAAACAATAAACTAACTGCTCTGCAACCAATCAAAGAGCACCTGCCACGAGACATAGTTACAAATTTGGAAGTAACAATGACGGTTAAAGTTATTGATGCTGTTTTCGCTAATTCAAGTGAGACAAAACTATCGCTGAAATCGACCCTCGTCACAGTAGCTGGTAAAAAATCACCAAACTCTGAACGCGGCTGTATTTTTCTGGTAGATCCAGACTCAGTGGCTGCCGACAACAATGGTCTTTTGCTCTTTTTTTTATGAAGTAAAGTATCTGACTCTTAAAAATGCACACAAGTCCAACTTAAAGTGTTTGATGCAATTTTGATGCTCCAGACCCATTTGGTGTGAACACATCATTCATCCTACATTTTGCAGCTACAGTCCTGTACATAATATTCCATAGTTTTGCCAATAATGTGGATGTAAAAGAAGAAAACCTCACAATTTTACGTTACTGCTGTTCTTACAAAACTTACTTTAAATTAGTTTGCTTCTCAAGATCAGCATTTGAGTAAATCATTAGGTAATCATTATCTCAATAGCACGATGTCACACTAAAATTTTAAATCCATATCATCAGTGTTTGTTATATTTTTATTTAGTAATACAATTAAAAACAGTTTCAGCGTATTTTTATGTTATTGTTTTGCAATCAAAATTAGATTTTGATCCCCCACCTCCCCGTAGCTGGTTCCTAGTTTAGGGGAGGCAATTCCTAACCCTTCTAACCCTTTCCTCTCTCTCATTCCCCAGGTGGCTCCTGCTGAGGGCTTGTCAGACCTGGCCAATCAGGTGATGGCCTCACCATCCAAGAACTACATCCTAACTGTGATAGGTGCAGGTGTCGCCCTGCTCTTCCTGGTTGGGATATTTTGTGGCAGATTCACAAAACAAGTGACTCAAGAGCTGAAGGATAGATAAACGCCACCCACACATGGGTTAGGAAATGTTAACCTCTGAGGATTCCTTGATCCTTTCCATGAACTCCTGTTTTACCCATAAATAAAATAAAAAAGTTTAAAAAAAACAAAACAAAAAAAATGCAGCAACCTGATTGTCCTCATCAGGTCTTTTTTTGATTGCTGCTGAAAAATGACGTTACTACCAAATCAGACAGTTGAACATGGGTATGACCTCCTGAACCTCATTGGGCCATCTTCTCCTCCTCCAATTTGTTCTTGACCAGTTTTTGGTTGGATGTGTGGCTTCACCGTTTTTCTTCCATCCGCCTACCTTATGGACATGGAGTATTTTTCTCCTCTCCTGCTTTTGTTGTGAGGGGGGGAGTTATGACATTTATGAGCAGTTGGAGTTAAATCACCTGCCAGAACTGACTGGCAGAGGGTTGGAGAAAATTTAATGTGTAAATGTGTAAAAAGTGGGATTGGATGCCTATAGAGTGGGTTATTGACTCCAGTATTTTAACAATGAAACTGTGTCTGTTCATGTGAATGTATGCTGTCCAGTTCTATCTTTTTGTTGATTTTAATGGAGTTATTTAAATTTTTGGTATTTGCCATGGGACTGCCAGATAGGTGGTGGCAACCAACCACTTCTCAGCCGAGCCACATGGGATTAAATGGGGAGCGAACACTCAGTTATGTTTTTTTTTGTTTTCCAACTTGTTTTCCAACTTGTTTTCCCTTCTTATTCAGCCCATATGTGTCAATTTTACACTGCAAAGACATCAAATCTTACCAAGTACTTTTGTCTCGTTTCCACTATAAACATCTTAGTACACTTCATGTAAGTAAGTACATGTAAAGTTAGTTACTGGTGATAGTTTGAAGGAAATATTTTTTAAATATACATTAAAAAGTACTAGTTCCATTGGTAGATTTTAATTTTAAAATTTTTAATCTTTTAGTTGGGGAAACAAAGTGTAATCATTATATAAAAAACTGAATCAGCATTTACGTATGACTTAAAAACTAGCTTCTTTATATTGCCGAAATGTATTTTCAAATCCCTTGTGTCTTGTTTCATGGGTACTAAGATGTTTGCACTAGAAACTAGTTCCTTGATAAGATGTCATGTGTTTGTAGCACCGTCTGCCACAAAAGCAGTCACTTCCCATCTTGCCTGGTGATCCCAGTTTGCTTTAGTTCTCATTAAAAAAAGAACTAGGCAGTTGGTACCAGGCTAGTTGATCCAGACAGATTAAATAATTTTATAATTGGAAAATTGAATTGTGAACATTTGAAGATACTGGAAACATTGCACATTTTTTCCTTTTTTATTATCATTGAATATATTTTGTTACAGCTTTATTTATTTCTTAGTCTGTTTTTATTTTTATTTTTTTTATGTTCTTTGTGGTTGCCTTTTTTTGTCCAGCAAGTCTTTTTGCAGTAAGGAGGGAGGGAAAGTTCTGAGTTGCGCCTGGCAAAATCCTCATCAAAAAGCTTGGTATGGTAAATATTCCACTCAAGATATTTCTCGATTTTTGGGTATTAAATTCAGCAATGGCCTGTATTAGGTTTTGGTGTCTTCGAGCATTTTGGTCTCCGTTAGAAACAGTGGACAAAACAACAAAGCCTGCTCAGTAAGATTTTTGTCTCTCTTTATGTGAACCCATGAGAGCAGAACAGCTTGATGACTGTAAATGTGTAGTATACAGATCGAAATGCTGTACGTGTTGTGCAGGTTACTCATACTTTTTCTTCTTACCAGCTTTTAAAATTTTCTGTAATGAGTGTTACCCTCGCTGCCTGCAGATCCAAACGTTATCCATACAACAGTCTTCATCATTGTGTGTTTTTTGTTTGTTTATTTTGTTTATTTTTTTCTAACTCAAATTTGTGCCTAATCACAATCCATCTCCCAACAAAGTCAGGGTTGGAAAGAGATAAACCATGTCTACATCATGTGTTTAAAGTTGCCTTGATTTCATAATCTTTGGGCTGTTGGGTGCTCTTTGTTTTAATATCCAGAGAGATAATAGAAAAAAAATATTTGATTGAATATTATACATGTTTTCTGTCTTGTTTCATTGAGCTCTGGGTTCTTTTTCTCTGTTTTGTCTGCTTTTGTTGCTCTGTACAGAAGACAATGGACAGTTTCTTATTAATAAAGTGTGCAAGGTTTCTATTCCGCTGTCCAGTTTTTTAAAAGTTTTTTTTTCAGAGCACCCTTTGTAGGCAAGCAGGGTTTTGACATTACATGCCCAAGGTCTCTGTCTAATTTTAGGATTCACTTTGTGGATCTTGTTTAACCTCAGCGTGGTCCAGTATGTTACACAAGGTACTACTCAATATGAAATTATTCATAACCCTATGAGTGCATCTGTTGTCTGTTTTCATGTGTGTTTTGTCTGGTCAGTGGAGGCACTTGGCTGCCTTGCAATACAGTGTAAAAGTCTTCACTCCATCTGACAAAAACATGTTTCACAGCACAAATGTAGATCTTCTATCTCCAACCCTTAAGCCATCCAAAGGGTCTCAAAAATATTTACAGATTAATTAATGGCTGTCGGTTAGAACACAGTAGACAAATACACCTTGACACATTAAACCCACAGTACATTATGAGATGTTTATTGCCTCCTAAACAAAATACGTTTAAAACATGCATAACTGTACAGTTTGACAGATAAAATACTTCAGGTCACAATTTGAATGAATAAAGGGTTCTAGGGAAAAACTTTCTTGTAGACTCTTTAATTATTTTCATAAATGTAACCATCATCAGTAATGAACTGTTTGCTGTCAGAGTTGAGAGCTAGATGGATACCGTAATTGGTCTAATCTCTTTATTACTTTTCTACTAAAGGACTTAACTTGATTGCAAGACGTACTCAGCAACTTGATCAAATTCAATGATTCGTGAATTCATGTATCAGACAAAAATTATTGGGGTTTGAGATTGCTTTGTTTTTGTCATGAGTGTCTTAGTCTCGGCATGCAAAAAGGGCTTTAAAGCTGTTTTGATTAATAAATATCACAGAAACTGCAAAAACTATTTAGACTTTTGTTTTTAATAACAAATTAGGCTGTAATGAGAAGTGTATACTACCTGCAAAAAGGTAATTTTTTTAATAGGTATTTTTATTCTGATAAACAAGCCTTTGCAGTATGTGGATTCTAATGTATTGAATGTGACTGTAGATTACAGTCTCTAAAAGTTTTATACAAACAGTGTGAAGTGTGAAGACTTGATAAAGTGTTATACTGGCCATTTACTATTCTTCCCAGGCATATATTGATTTATTTCTAGTCATAATGCATCGCACAATGCAAGCATCACTGTTGCCATATGTTTTCAATATTGTTGACTTTGCAGCAATCCCTCATTTTGACCTTATTTGTTGTGTAAGCTTAAAGGAAAGTCCCCATGTAATGATTCATATTCAATAGATTTTTTCCTCTGGCCAATTGACAAATAGATTGGATATAAAAGAGATTTGTTTTAATAATTTTTTTATTACATATTTACAGCCAGAAATGCCACTCAATGACCTATATGATTAAAAAAAAAATAATAATTTAAGAAGCCAGTTTTTCCGAATCAAATATAAATGCACCTTAATTTTTAGCACTTAAATTTTTCGTTTGCTCTCTCAAGATTATGATGAAATGTGTAAAACTTAATGTTGACTGAATGACTGTTATCCTCAAACACAGAAAATTGGGTGTCTTAGTGATAAACATACAGTAGGTGCTGAGTGGTCAAGAGACACTATTGCTAAAAAGATTTTTATGTATTTAATTGATATTGAACATGGGTTCCTTGCTTTACTTCCCTGCTAGAACATATATGGGGACACAAATAGGGTAACCTTGGTGAAGTAGCGGCCTAACAAGGTGTGATGCTCCAGCTCAGTCATTTCTACTTCAGCCTCCAGAGTGGCCGGACCTTTGATAGACGTCACCAACAGAAGGGTTCCGGTCTGCCGACCCGATCGCTGCACACTGAAGTGGCCACGGCCACGACCACCAGCTAGGCCAAACCGCAGAGTATCTCCGAGCACACGGGCTGCAGACACCTTGAAGAGGATGCGAGGGGCAGACATGTTGGACACCACAGCGAGAAAATGGAAGGAAATGGAGTTTGGAGCTTGGCTACATGCTTTGTCCCCCATCATACAAGGATTCCTCTCACAGCGCCTGAAGAAAAACATAATCACCATATTAATCTTCTTTTACTGCAAAATCACAATATTATAAATATTTGTTCTTGCTCTACAGAAACTGAAGCAAAAGAAATATTACATTATGTAAAAAATTAAGTGTTTTAAGTTTTCCTTTACAAACCCTACACATTTTATGTACTAATTAAAATGTATTTGATTCTTAAATATTGAGTTATAGACCCATTATTTCTGGGAAATGTTTTATCTGTGTGAAGTCAACAAGGCTCTCAAAAATCTGAACTTAAAAAAATATATTTATCTTGCCAAAATTATTTTTATAGTTTCTAGTAAAACACTTTAAATAATACAAAAGTAACAGTGTAACCTTTAGATAACTACAGGAGCTAATTTTTTGTATGGTATTCTCTAGGTATGGATACAACGTGTCAGTTCCAATGTCATATTATTTAAAAAAAAAAAAATTATAATTCAAGTTGTTAGCTACAACATTTTTATTGAGCAGGGTGGGGCAAGTGTGAATGTTACTTTTGACCAGCTTGGACATAAAGTCAATATATCTTGTTCCAGCTTTTTCTAGCATAAGTATTTCCAAAGCAAATATATTCAAACATCTTGAGATAAATCAGCAGTAGATTTGTGGGAGCATCAACTCTTAAACCAGAGAGTAATAAACAAGCCCAAAACTAAAACCTTACCCGAAATTGTCCTTGCTGATAAGACAATGATCAAAAACATATTTTTAAGAGTTTCAAGATGAGGAAAAACATAAGCACAATCCAAGTAATTCCATTTTACATTATTGTGGCAGATAAACAGCAAATTTAATCTGGGTTAAGGCTTTCATTATGTAACTGCTTTAGTAGCTAGATTGCATTTAGGTATGGCCGCCTTGACTTGCAGCTGTAGCTGCAAGACAAGGCAGCCATACCTAAATACAATCTGATGATTGTGGTAATAAGTGGTTGTCCTAAAATAACCCTCCACTGACCTGTTATTTTTAGAAAACAACTCTGGTGGGTGCACCACAACACTGTTTTACCGCAATCATGATTTAGCAGTAGGAACAAACCCAAATTTTGAAAGTGGTAAACATCTCCAGTGTCATAAATGTAGTTTGATGTTTTTGATGAATCAAGTTGGCTGGAGCAGGGACCTCTGCGGTTCATGCTGGGCCAAACCTCAGTCTCATCCTAATATGGGTTGGAGAACATCTAAATGATGGGTGGGAAGGAAAGTGGTTGACGTGCAGGTTGAGTTCATTGTTTTCAAAATGACTGTCCCTTTAGGTAAGAGACTTGTGGTTTTCTTTGTCTCTTTTTAAACTCCAATTTTCATTCCTTTGCTGCTGTTGCCTGTTTCATTGGGCTTGCTAGGATTTTGTTCTTGTTTATCTTAAGGTTAAGTTTGTTAGCATCTCATTAGAATCCAAGTTTCCTCTACTTGCAAAATCACATGGTTTCTCATACCACTGTTATGCTGACGACACCCATCTCTATCTGTCATTTCCACCTGATGACCACACAATCTCAGCACACATCTTAGACGGTCTGTATGACATATAAAAATGGATGATAGCCCATTACCCTCCAGCTGAATCCCTCAAAAACTGAACTGCTTGTTTTTCCTGCCAAACCCAATCATATACTACAATATTCACATCCAGACTGGATCCCTGTCTCTTTGTCCATCAAATCCAGCAAGAAACTTGGGTGTCATGCTGTTCTGTTCCAGAACCCCATAAATCGTCGCCCCCGGGTCAGGAACCCATGCAGGTTGGACGAACCAGGTTAACCCCGGAGGAACGGCAACGGAGGATGCAGTTGAGGGAGTGCCTATACTGTGGAACCCCGGGTCATTACATCGCCAACTGTCCAACTCTCCGTAAGGAGAAGCTCCCCGAGAGAGTCCGTCTGTGAACACTAGGCCACAGACGGACCTAATCAATCGACCTAGTCAGTCTCGTCTTCTTCTTCCTGCCACGTTAATCCACAACCATAAGACCTTTGATTTATCCGTTTTAGTTGATTCTGCTTGTGAGAGATCCCTAGTTGCCCAAGTACTTGTTGACCAATTACAATTACCCAACTCAACTTTAGACACCTCGCTTCAGGTTACCGCTCTTGACGGCAGATCACTACCCCAAATAACCCACGTCACCAGTCCACTACAGTTATTTATCTCCGGAAACCATAAGGAAATCAGACAATTTTTTGTTTTCTCCTCCTCTCAGCCCCATATAGTGCTGGGGTTTGATTGCTCCAGGACCATAACCCCACCATCAACTGGTCAGATTGCAGCATTTCCTCCTGGTCATCTAACTGCTTCTCCTCTTGTCTCCAGGCTGCCGTTCCTCCTTGCCCGCCCCAGGAGGACGTCTCCATCGATTCGCAGGACCTCAGCAATGTCCCCAAGGAATATCTGCACCTTAAGCAGGCCTTTAATAAGAGTAAGGCCTGCTCTTTACCTCCTCACCAACCTTATGACTGTGCCATCAATCTTCTGCCCGGACCCCCATTGCCTTCCAGCCGTCTCTATAACATCTCTCACAAGTAGCGGGAATCGATGGAGACCTATATTAACGAGTCCCTCGCCGCTGGCATTATTTGGTCCTCCTCTTCTCCCCTCGGGGCGGGCTTTTTCTTTGTATCCAAGAAGGATGGTTCACTCCAACCATGCATAGACTACAGAGGCCTTAACAACATCACCATCAAAAATAAATACCCATTACCTCTCATCACCGCAGCTTTTGAGTCTCTTCACAACGCCACCATTTTCACCAAGTTGGATCTCCGCAATGCCTATCATCTTGTCCGAATCCGCCAGGGGGATGAGTGGAAGACAGACTTCAAAACAGCTCTAGGACACTTTGAATACTTGTTAATGCCTTTTGTTTTATGTAACGCTCCATCTGTTTTTCAGGCCCTGATTAATGACGTACTCCGTGACTTCCTCAACATCTTCGTTTTTGTTTACCTGGATGACATACTCATTTTTTCAAAAGACCCTTCAGAACACAGATCCCATGTCCGTCAAGTCCTTTAACGTCTTCTCCAAAACCGCCTCTACATCAAGGCCGAGAAATGTGAGTTTCACCAAACATCCATCACATTTCTCATCTATATCTTTGAGGGCGGGCAGATCCGAGCTGACCCCACAAATGTTCTCCCAGTCACTGAACGGGCCACTCCAGACTCCAGACGACAGCTACAACGTTTCCTAGGTTTTGCCAATTTTTATCACCCCTTTATCAAAAACTACAGCCAGACCATTTCTCACAGCCCTAACCTCAGTTAAAAGAACCTTCACCTGGACCCCAGAACGAATCAAGACCCTTTTCTCTCGAGCCGCCGTTTTAATTCAACCTGATCCCTCTCGCCAATTTACTTTAGAGGTTGACCCCTCCGACCTGGGAGTTGGAGCCATCCTCTCCCAGAGATCAGAGGAGGACAACAAGCTCCATCCATGTGCCTTCTTCTCCCGACGTCTATCCCCAGCTGAGCGCAACTACAACGTGGGAGACCGTGAACTTCTAGCCATAAAACCTGCACTAGAGGACTGCCGTCATTGGCTGGAGGGTGCTAACCATCCAGTGCTGGTTTGAACCGACCATCGCAACCTGGAGTATATAAAATCTGCAAAAGGTTTAAATCCCCGAAAGTCTCGCTGGTCTCTGTTTTTCTCCCGTTTTAACCTCTCCATATCTTTCAGGCCAGGATCCAAAAATGTCAAACCTGATGCCCTCTCCCACCAGCTCTCACCAGATGATCTCCCTGCTCCAGCTCCAATAATACCTCCTGACTGCGTTTTTGTCTCGGTATCCTGGGAGATCGAAGGCTTCGTCCAAAACGGTCTCCTCTGTGAACCTGACCCCTCGGACCGTTCCCCAGAGAACTATGTATGTACCATCTTCCGTCTGTTCACAAGTCATTCACTGGTTCCACACTTCTCGCATCTCCTGTCACCCTGGTTCCAGTCGGACCATAGCTCTGATCTCCCGTAGGTTCTGGTGGCCTAACCTCCACAAAGACGTCATCAATTATGTGCAAGCCTGTTCCATCTGCTCAAGAAATAAGACCGGCAATAAACCCCCTTCGGGCCTTATGCAGCCCCTCGAAATCCCCAAAGGTCCCGGGTCCCACATCGCTGCTCATTTCATCACTGGCCTTCCATCCGCTCAAGGTATGACCACTATTCTCACCATCGTTGACCGTTTGTCCAAGGCCTGCCATCTCATTCCCCTCCGCAAACTACCCTCAGCTTTCCAGACTGCCCGTGTCCTGGTGAAACATGTCTTACGGCTACACGGCATACCCGTAGATATCCTGTCTGACCGTGGCCCCCAGTTCGCTTTTCAAGTCTGGAAAGATTTTTGTGCAGCCCTGTGGGCCAAGACCAGTCTAACTTCTGGTTACCACCCCCAGTCAAATGGTCAGACAGAGCGACTGAATCAGGAGGTCGAGGCAGCTCTCCTGTGTCTAACCTCCAATCATCAGACCGACTGGAACCAGCACCTTCCCTGGGTTGAGTATGCCCACAATTCCCACGTCTCTGCTGCCACTGGTTTGTCCCCCTTCCAGATCTCTTTAGGGTATCAGCCACCACTGTTCCCCGCCGACGAGAGGGATATCTCGGTGAGCTCCGTTCACCATCACATCCGCCGCATTCGCAATATCTGGAAGGAGACATTCACAGCCTTACAACGATCCTCTGCCCAGAACAAGAAATATGCTGACTGGAGACGCACACTGGCTCCCACCTACTCTCCTGGTCAGCAAGGTTTGGCTTTCGTCCCGAGATATCAGATCTGAAGTCTTTCTCACGCAAGCTCTCACCTCGCTTCATTGGCCCTTATACCATCGAGTCCATCGTCAATCCGTCCTCTGTTCGTCTCCGTCTCCCTTCATCACTTTCCCACTTTCCAGTACTTTGTGCCCTCCAGCCGACGCCCCTCCACCCGCCCGTATCGTGAATGGGGACCCGGCTTATGATGTCCGGAGGATTGTGGCTGCCCGTCGACTATGTCGAGGTCACCAATACCTCGTTGATTAGGAGGGCTACGGTCCCGAGGAGCGTAGCTGGGTGCCCCGCTCCTTCATCCTCGACCCCAGCCTGATTAAGGACTTCGAGGCCTCTTCCTCATCTTCTGGACCGCCAATCGGGCGCTCCTTCCACCCCAGGTGCGCCCGATTGGCGCTGATGAGCTGAGCCAGTATAAGAGGAGTGGTGGATCAGCAACTTGTCCCCTGAGTGTTTGTTTACTCCCGTTAAAACCTAGTCTCAGTGCCAATCTCCAATCTCAGAGATCCTCTCTGGTTACCCTTGTCAATCTGGTTCCCACTCCTCTTGGCTCAGCTCGGTCTGCCTGCTCCAGCATAACTCCATCAGCTGTACTAACCCCCTGGACTACAGCTTCACCGTCTCTGCTGAAAGAAACTCACCACTCACTCCTCCCTGGCGACAACTGTTCACTCCACTCAAGTAAGATCGTTCCCTTCATTTTTCCCTCACCCGTTTGCTGTTACTCACCTTGCCTGTCCTCACCCTCAGGATTCCCTTCCCCTCATCTTCCTAATAAACATCATTGTAAATATCTCCTGAGAGTTCTCGTTTCATGTGGGTCAGAAGCTTAAATAATATGACACATGGAATAAATGATTTAAGCAATTCCTCCTTTTTTATCTCCTCTTTGCTCCAGCTTTGCCTCCACAATTCCTCTTTTTCAACTCACCTAGGATTTGTGGCTTAAGCTGCGTTATTAATTCAGCTTTCGAGATGTTAATCAGCTGCTTCCATAAATAAATCACCTCGTTGTGGTTATTCATCATAACTCATTTCCACAAGTAAGAAAGTCGGAAAAAATCATTCTAGCTACAGAATATACAAAAATACTGAAAACTGAACAAAAGAAAACGGAGCATACAAATTGGACTCTGGAGCAATTGAAAAACGTTATGTAGTCTGATCAAAGTAAATCAAGATTTATTTTCATCCATGTTGATGGGTGCACAATGGTAAGAAGAGAAGTAAATAAACTAATGCACCCATGATGTCTAGGCCTAATACAAGGGCACTGCTATAATTTTGAATCGCTTCAGTTTGTCAGATCTTGTTTCATCTACAAACTAGATGTGAGCCCAAAGAGTAAGTTTATCTGACTATCAAGGTTGCTTTTAACATTTTCACTCTTGTATTGGCCATCACAAATTGTGGACCCTAACTCCCTTAAGAATCTTGGAGTGTTCTGGAGAAGGAAACTGCCCTGCAATGCAAGATCTTGGTAAAATTTAATGCAACACTAAATAAAAACTAAAACTTGTGGCATTACTTTAAAAAAAAACAATGTCACTGTGAAAAATCAAAACTAAATAGGACTTCAATAGGACCCTTTTTTGAACAGACAATGAAGAAGTTCCCAATGTTCCTACAAACATAATTTACTGAGTTAGTTTTGAAAATCTTCCATATAAATTCTGTCAGCTGCAATTTATTTTGAAATATTATTTCTCTTACTCATTCTTGATTATATTATTTACTAATCCTACCAATGAAATTAATTTGTAAAATTTTTATTTTTATTTTTACTTAAAGCAACACTAAAGAAGTTTCAGTCATTGTCGATTTTGGTGCTCGGTGTAGACAAAAGCGGTAGTGTTTTGCCTAAAGGAAGACTGCATCTCCCTTGATGACCAGCGCATTGCGTTAGAAACTTCTGACCTCCCACTCGCCCGGAGTTGGATTGTAAAGTAAATTTCTGTTTCCAGTGTTGTGTGAAGGATGAATAGCGATGAGATAATGAATTTAATTGTGGCAAAACTATATCATACAATGATGTTGAAAATAAGGACGGGGGAAGTGGTGTATGCCGTAAAGCAGTTAGCACATTTGTAGATGTTTTACATGGCAGGATTCCTGCGACCCTCCCCAAAGTTGCTTAGTGTTGGTAAAAGCGATACGGTCCCCTTTGGGCAATGACAGAGGTGTATTTCAGTGAGCTGTAAGTCGACGTATAATCACAAAATTTATGAAAATATTTTATGAAGGTTGAAATGTTACTTAGTCAGGCTTTGAATGAAAATACATTGATGTAAGGCTGCTTATATCTGAGAGCAACATCTGACTAATGAAGTCAACTCTGTTCATTACTTGAGTTTAAAAGCGGAAGCGTGGTTGTACGTTTCTCGTCTACTGAATTCAAATAACAAAAACTAGGCAAAGCAATGTGAGTTTCAGGGAAAGGATAGTGATTTTAAGTTATGTGTGTTCTTACATGGGAGACGTCTTGATGTAACTTGCATTTTTCGTCTTAGGACACTCAACTGTCACACACTGGAAACCCCCAAAGGTGTTTATACACAGCTGATCACATGTGCAGTTGTGTGAGTGGTTTTCACACTCGTCAATATCTAAAAGTAAAGGGAGACATTTGTTTTTCAACCATAAAAAAATCATTGTTTTCCAGGTTCCACTCTCCAACATGTTTTACATGTGATCTACCACACCTAAATTTAAGTATATAACGATCTCTGTATCAGATGTACTTAACTCCTTTCCTTGAGAGCAAATATCATGCATCTTAATGATGCAGGATTTATTTGAGAGGAATGGAGATGCTCAGCCCTGTCCTAATCGATAAATCATCATCTAATGTCCACCTTCGATAACCTGTTTACTACTATAAATGCCATTTATTGTTGGTATACATTAAAACATCTCAAACATGCAAGATTGTGTACCATAACCCTGTTGCTTTTCTCAGCATACATGATGACATCTGACCTGTGCAGCTGGGACCGTCTCTGGCCAAGCTGTACCCAGGTGGACAAACACAGTGGAAGCTTCCAGGTGTATTTACACACTGATGGACACAGAGACGGCCGGGCTGTGCGAGAGGAAAAAGATGACACTCGTCAATATCTGAAACACACAGAAATAAAGAAGCCTGCTGTTGGATATTTCATAGACTGATTTACTGACTGATTTTCAAGAACACATTACATGTGAAGGAAAATACTTCTGAGAAGTAGCTCTTACCTGTGCATATGTTATTGTCCTGGCCTGATATAGTGAAACCAACATCACAGGTACAGTGTGTTGACCCCAGGAAATGTATGCAGTTAGAAGGTCTGATAGAAGATGAGGGAGAAGAATATGTTGGGGGTGAAGTAGGAGAAGGCGATGATGCTGTGGAGGAGCCAGATAAGGCAGCAGAAACAACAAAAGAGGATGCAGCTGGAGAGAAGGAAGCCAAAGAGTTGGTGGTGCCGTTGAGTCCTAAAGTGAGATCATTAGAACAAAAAATGAAAAAATACTTATCAATCTTTGCTGTTGTTTTTCATGTTTATGTGTTTATACAACTTACTTCTACACATGGGCTGTTGGCCACTCCACTTCAGAGACTCTAGACAAACCCGGGTTCGTGGGCCTATAAGCTCATAGCCAGGCTTACATAGGAAGTGGATCTCATGTCCCACAGCAAACACTCTGCCCAATCTGCGGCCATTAGCTGGTGGGTCCGGCTTAAGACAGGATACTGGAAACAAACAGTTACAGCTTCGCTTACATTAAATCACAAGGTTACATAGCATTGATATGAGCAACATACCACCACCCTGTAAAGGAACATTTTTAGTTCTGTAAAGGTAAGTAGGAAAAAGTTAAAACTATGGCAAGGAAAACTTAGAACTTGAACTAAACAAATCTATTACTATGACAATAAAGCCAAAAATGAAATGAAACACATTAGCATTTTACTGTTACAATTAAGTTTCACATGTATAACATTTTATATTTTTGGTAGGGTCAGATTGTTGATCAAATAAAGATGATCAAGACTGGTTTTAATGCACTCTACCTGTATTTATTCTGAAACTCAAAAAATCACCTCTGTTCTAATGGATGTTGATTAAACTACAGAATGCAGTTGTTATTGTCTACGTGGTAAAGCAGCTATCAACGGACAATACAACAGACTCAGTTTCCTTGCTTCTATTCACGAAGCCTTATCCCTTACCATTTTTACCAATTTTAAAGAAGGCCATGGTGCTGTTGTGCAGGGCACTTATCTTCTTTCTGAGGGACCGTAGGCCTTGCTGATACGATGTCTCGTGTAGTGCTAACATCTTTTCTACCTGCCGCAGTGAGTTCAGCAGATCATGAGTGGATGAACACTCCTGTGGGCAGGATGAAGACTTTTTAATGGAGAAATTATACTCACTAGCAAGATGGCTACAGGGAAACTTTGGTAAACTATAGTTTTTCACATCCATTTTTTGGTTTATGAAACAGATTGTAGGTTTTAAACGATTGATGGATCTGTCTTTTTATCTGAACAATTAATCTAGTTTAGTTTTAGTAAACAAATTTGGTTTACCAGAAATCAATTTCTAAAAGGTAAAATCCTAACCCAAATTATAATTCCTGTTCTTGAAAGATACTTTGGCAAATATGGGGATATTGCAGACTGTTGGTATTCATCTACAACATGAGTACTGTGAGAGGTTGTTACATAAAGGTGAGGTTTAAAGACCTACACTAACATATGAGTGTAAATAGTTGCAGACATCATACTGACAGCTGAAACACTATTGCTATGCCATGAACTCATAAAAGCTTATTACTAAACAAACTAAAACACTTTTCTAATCACACTGATCACTCAAAGCATTTCTCACACTATTACGCACACACATGTACATCAATGCACAGAACAGTCCGTGATTTAGGGTTGGGTGCTTTGCTCAGGGGCACATCAACATATGAAGGAGGTTGGTTTCAAATCAACAACTTTTAGTTTACAACATGGATACTCTGTTTTGGGTGGCTGTGGCACAATAAGCAGAGTAGTTATCGTGCAATCAGGCAAATCACAGGTTCAATTCCTAATGATGCATTATCAGTGGCTTTAGTGTAAAGTGCTTTGAGTGGTCAGTGTGATTAAAAAAGGGCTATGTAAGTAAAGTCAATTTACTATTTACTAATCCACAGTTGGACCTTCAATGGGCAGCAAAGCCATAGGGAAAATAACTGACTGTGAAACACACTCATGTATTGTAACTATCTTAATATCAGCTTTTTAAAGTTTAAATAGAAAGAAAAATGAGAAAGGTTGTTTCAGTCATTTGCAAATCACTCTTCATTATATACAAACCAATTTAGCTTAAAATCAAATCCATTTGACTTAGTTAGACCTGTATCTAAGAAGATTTTTTTAAATATAATATTACAAAGCATTCAACAAGATAGGTGAAGGATCTGAAAGGTGAAAAGTTTAAATAAGGAAATAAAAGAAACGGTCACCTGTTTGGAGGACTTCTTTACTCACCTGAAGGGAAAACAGCCCAAACTGATATACACTCATCATTAGCAACATAACCCGGATACCTTTCATACTCAACATAAACTCCTTCATCAAACATAAAACAAGGTCGGATGACCTGTATGCTCTGAGGACCAACTCTGTGCGTCCAGCTCCTTCAGTGCTCCTTTCAAACGGCCAAACTTTGCTCTAGTGATAATGCAAAATTGTTCCTCCCTTAAATGACAGTCTTCCTTCTTTTCCACACACCTCACTATAGGACATTTCTGAGATGGGAGGAGAATGAAATAGACAAAAGGCCCTCACATCTTGAACATACTTGGCTGGTGGTTTAGATTTTATCACTGTCCTGACATTTAGACTTCTAAATTAGAAAGATATTCTTCCTGTATGCCCGCTTATTGTCACTAAGTTTAGATTGGTTCTGTGTAGATTGCTTCTCTATAATCATTTATCTTGCTCCCTGAAGGGGCTTTAATTGGGGGAAGCATCTAATTGTTCTTGTGGGGGTAGTGTGGTCCACACAGAGGTTTGTATAGATAGGCAATCTCCATTTGGTTGGAAGATAGGAATCCAGTCTACAATGTCGTGGGACCTTTTCTACTGTGACCTCTTTTACTCAGATTTCTTGAGCCTGAACAGGTGTTTATATTCTGAGGAGAGGAAAAAACAGATTGAGATCTGATGTTAGAAGTCGTTTATTGGACTGAGTAACAGATATTTTAAAGGTTCCTCTGATCAAAGTTTTGTGTTAGAGAGACATAATGTTATTTTCTGAATGCAACCATTTTGATTGACCCAAACTATTTGTTTATTAATTAAGCTACCCTAAATCAACTCCGAATTTTTATCTGTGGATATACTGTGATGGTTTTGTTCAGTAAATCCAACAGAATATGCACCTTTATTTTGATCTATATGTGGGAGTTACAAGATGACTACCTGTTTCCCATCACCTTCTTGTGTTTCTCCTTGAGGATGTTTCTGGATTATTCGGAACCTGAACACAGTGATTGCCATCAATTAATATTGGAGGTACGCCTTTCCCTGGTCAAGCAGTGAGAACATGGTATTTCCACCAAGTCCATCTATAATATCCTGAACTCTTGGGATTGGCTGTCGATCAGGGTAAGTTTTCCGATTTAGTTCTCTGTAGTCGATGCACAAGCGCAACAAACCAAACTTTTCCGAACACAAACAATGGATGAAGCATAGGATGAGTGAGACTTATCTATCCATCCTTGCGCAATCAAATCAGTTAGGTGGTTTTTCATTTCATTGTACAATGGTTTAAGAACAGATGTGTAGGTACGAGCAACCAGTTCAGAATCTTTCAGTTTAATTCTTAACTGTAGTTTCTCTATACAGCCAATATCACTGTCTGATCGGGAGAAAGAATCTGACTCCTCCTTTAGCATCTCACGTACGACCTGTCTTTGAGTCTCATTCAGGTGACTCAGATCAATCAGCGGATCCAAGGGGTTCAGTGGGAGTGTCTTCTTTGGTATGGTGGGTCTGAATCTGATTTACAGAAGCGGACAAATGTGAAACGTCGCTTAGGCTGAATGGATACAGAGATGTAACTGGCTGTGCCATGCTTATAACAGCTCTTTTTGTTAATGTAATGTCACAATCAGTAGGGTTTTGTACACCAAGGATAACATTGGGCTGTACACCTCTGTGTACCAAAAATAGTGTGTCACAAAATTGAAGCCCCTCTGGCCACTATGGATTTTCATCTGGCTCACACACTAGAGTGGTGTCCTCTTTGAAAGGTTGGATATTTATTCTGCATTTTACTAGGACAGTACTACGGCCTGGTACAGTTATTCTCTGACATGCTGATTTAACTAGGTACTAACTTGTTCGCTCAGCACTCACTGCTTTAATTAAAGCTTTTTCATTCCCTTTCTTTAGATTTGGGAAAGCCATGTTAACTGTTTTTAAAAGTTCCTCTTTATCTTCATAGTTTTATTGTTTCTGTCTGTTAATAATAATGCGTTCAATAACATTGAAGCCTTTTCTGGGACGGGGAAGATGGCTGGCTCTCATAACAAGCATTGGAACGTAGAATTCTTCAGGATCAGCAGATAGTTTAAATATTACTTCTGCCCACCCTAAGTAGGGCATTTCTGTGCCATTAGCAACCTCAAGTTGTAGGGGATCATCTGAGTTAACAATTTCTGCTATGTCTCGAAGTTTCGCATCCGGGATGTTTCCCGCTTTCCATGCTTCATCAACTGCAAAAACCTGCGAACCAGTATCCCAGAGGGCCTGTCTTTCCAACAAGGTCGACTGATGTAGAGTCTTTCTTTGATAGTGTGTTTTTCTGTTTATCTGTCATAGTTGTGTATAGACGTATGTTTTCAGAAGTTGTTTCAGTGTTTGTGGGTGGCTTACAGGTCTCTTTATGTTCTGGCCAATGACTCTCCTGGCACTCCTTGGAACAGTACTCTTTTGCACACTGAACACTGTCAAAACGTTTGGCATCCTTCCAATCCTCCACAATTGGCACATTTTCGGGAAGTTTTGGTGCATATGGTTACTCCTTGTCCCTCGGGGGCAACCTTTCTTCGTTTAAAGGGTGTTCTCTTGCAGTGGTGGGCATGCGTCGATATACTCTACATCCAGCCTGGAAATGTCCGCTGCTTCCACACCTGTAGCAGTGCTGGCAAGATTTTTCTCCATGCTGCTGACATGCAAGGCACCTTGGCCGGGGATTGGCACTGGGTATCTTTGTGGTGCAAATCTCTGTTGAAATTGAGTAGTTCCTCTAATTGACCTTGAATCATAGGTACCTTGATATTCCTGCAGAGGTCCTCTCTGATGATGAACAGCTGCACCCTCTGTGCTCCAGGTAGCAAGCTGTGGAGTAGCAGCCATAACTGAATAAGGCATGTGGTGGGGGAAACCATATTCTCCTTCTTGTCACACAGCAGGTTGCAATTTAGTTTTATCTTCTTTGTTTTAAATGGATTTTCTGATTTGTGCAACTTCCGTTTTGAGCTCTTTGAGCAACAGCTCATCTGAAGTACTTGATTTCGACAAGTGAGGTTGGATATCAGTTTATATGTTATCACTCTGAAGGCCTGTGAGAAGCGTGTGCATGAACATGCTTTGCACTGATACAGGATCGTACTTAAGGCCAGACACAGCCTCTTGTGAAGCGAATAATATTTTTTGCTGTGAGTTCATTGCTCTAATCACAAAATTTTGTGCTGTCTCTCTGCTGCTCTGCACTTCTGTGGTAAGTTGTTTATGTAACTCAGTTGCGCTTCTCTCTTGATAATGTGAACGAAGGATTCTCCTAAGAGTGGGAAGGGACAGGTCACTCTTTCCTTATAAGTAGCTGTGCAGTTGTAGGCCAGGTACTATTGCCCTAATGACAGCATCAACTATCTCTGATTCAGGGTAATCTTTACTAAGACCGAAACTGGAAAATGTTAACCTGTCCTTTTCATTTCAGTTTCTTTCTGTTGAACTATGAGTTTTAGTTGTTCCAGTTCTCTGCTTAATTTCTTATCCTCATTTTCTTTTTCTGTTGTGGTGTTTTTGGCAACTGTCTGCACTGATTTTATCATGTCCATTAAACCCAGCAAAGCTGACATTCCTTCATCCTCTAATTGTCTCAGTTCGTCACTTTCAATATACTTGCTGATCAATGAAACAAGAATATTACGATTTTTGCCTGTAATATTATCTTTGCTTATTCCTGAAATCCCCAGGAAATCACATATTTCGATCAGCTGGTCCCTGGTGAGTTTGAAGAGGGCTCCTTTAATCTCAAATTGTAGATTTTCCATTTCTGCATCAATTTTTATTTTTTTTGGTCATTGGTAAAGTGTGCTGAAGAATAGTGTTTGCCAGTTACCGCAGAACTGTTTCCTAGTACGTTTTCTGCACCTCAGAATACACAGTCCTCTTGGTTGGGCGTCACCTTTTTGTAGCTGCACTCTCTACTACCTGGTTTTGATAATAGGGTGGTTGATATGGGGCGTTCTCATCTGGTGTAGGATTCAAGCGGGTCACCATCAACATCCCAGTGGTGCCTCTAAATGTAAATGCCCTGAAAAGGGGAGTTTGTTAATACAACAGCTGGACACGGTGCTTCTGCTCCAGGGATTATTATTAACTGAGGAGGAAGTTCCGGTGCTCCCCCTGCTGGTCTAATCCGACCACTGCTTCAGCCAAATCAGACTAGTCAGTCTCTGAGGTAACCACATTTCAATCCTTCACACGTGCGCTCATAGGTGCTCGGACAAGCGCTCAACTCTGGCAAACTCCTCGCTCAGCTCACTCTGCTCGCGCTCGGCTCTGTGTCAGCGTTCGCAATTCTGCTGAAATGTTAGTGAGTCTGAGAGTATGAAACAACTTTGTGTATTTGGAAGGAATTATTTAATTGGATGAAAAAGGCCAGTCTGCTCATTGTGAGCAACCGAGTCGCCCCGTCTGGGACAGACTCGGTCTTACTGCCCACCGTTCGACCGCACCAGGGGGCTTGAGTGCTGGGACACAATAGCAAGCGTGTGTCTTAATAGGAGCCATTTTGGGGTCTTTACACAAACACACAAAAGGAAATGAAATGACATGCTTCGCGCAGTCATATATCCCAGCATGGACCGCAAAATTCTTCTTCTACGGGGAAAATGAATTCGGCGGATGCTTTCCGTAATTGCGAGAGCTGTTGTGGCTCAATATTGGTCCATATATAAGGCGCACCGGTGTACCATCGGCTTTTGAGAAAATTGAAGGTTTTTAGGTACGCCTTATAGTGCGGAAAATATGGTGTATATATATATATATATATATATATATATATATATATATATATATATATATATATATATATATATATATATATATATATATATATATATATTATATATATATATATATATATATATATATATATATATATATATATATATATATATATATATATATATATATATATATATATATATATATATACACCATATTTTCCGCACTATAAGGCGTACCTAAAAACCTTCAATTTTCTCAAAAGCCGATGGTACACCGGTGCGCCTTATATATGGACCAATATTGAGCCACAACAGCTCTCGCAATTACGGAAAGCATCCGCCGAATTCATTTTCCCCGTAGAAGAAGAATTTTGCGGTCCATGCTGGGATATATGACTGCGCGAAGCATGTCATTTCATTTCCTTTTGTGTGTTTGTGTAAAGACCCCAAAATGGCTCCTATTAAGACACACGCTTGCTATTGTGTCCCAGCACTCAAGCCCCCTGGTGCGGTCGAACGGTGGGCAGTAAGACCGAGTCTGTCCCAGACGGGGCGACTCGGTTGCTCACAATGAGCAGACTGGCCTTTTTCATCCAATTAAATAATTCCTTCCAAATACACAAAGTTGTTTCATACTCTCAGACTCACTAACATTTCAGCAGAATTGCGAACGCTGACACAGAGCCGAGCGCGAGCAGAGTGAGCTGAGCGAGGAGTTTGCCAGAGTTGAGCGCTTGTCCGAGCACCTATGAGCGCACGTGTGAAGGATTGAAATGTGGTTACCTCAGAGACTGACTAGTCTGATTTGGCTGAAGCAGTGGTCGGATTAGACCAGCAGGGGGAGCACCGGAACTTCCTCCTCAGTTAATAATAATCCCTGGAGCAGAAGCACCGTGTCCAGCTGTTGTATTAACAAACTCCCCTTTTCAGGGCATTTACATTTAGAGGCACCACTGGGATGTTGATGGTGACCCGCTTGAATCCTACACCAGATGAGAACGCCCCATATCAACCACCCTATTATCAAAACCAGGTAGTAGAGAGTGCAGCTACAAAAAGGTGACGCCCAACCAAGAGGACTGTGTATTCTGAGGTGCAGAAAACGTACTAGGAAACAGTTCTGCGGTAACTGGCAAACACTATTCTTCAGCACACTTTACCAATGACCAAAAAAAATAAAAATTGATGCAGAAATGGAAAATCTACAATTTGAGATTAAAGGAGCCCTCTTCAAACTCACCAGGGACCAGCTGATCGAAATATGTGATTTCCTGGGGATTTCAGGAATAAGCAAAGATAATATTACAGGCAAAAATCGTAATATTCTTGTTTCATTGATCAGCAAGTATATTGAAAGTGACGAACTGAGACAATTAGAGGATGAAGGAATGTCAGCTTTGCTGGGTTTAATGGACATGATAAAATCAGTGCAGACAGTTGCCAAAAACACCACAACAGAAAAAGAAAATGAGGATAAGAAATTAAGCAGAGAACTGGAACAACTAAAACTCATAGTTCAACAGAAAGAAACTGAAATGAAAAGGACAGGTTAACATTTTCCAGTTTCGGTCTTAGTAAAGATTACCCTGAATCAGAGATAGTTGATGCTGTCATTAGGGCAATAGTACCTGGCCTACAACTGCACAGCTACTTATAAGGAAAGAGTGACCTGTCCCTTCCCACTCTTAGGAGAATCCTTCGTTCACATTATCAAGAGAGAAGCGCAACTGAGTTACATAAACAACTTACCACAGAAGTGCAGAGCAGCAGAGAGACAGCACAAAATTTTGTGATTAGAGCAATGAACTCACAGCAAAAAATATTATTCGCTTCACAAGAGGCTGTGTCTGGCCTTAAGTACGATCCTGTATCAGTGCAAAGCATGTTCATGCACACGCTTCTCACAGGCCTTCAGAGTGATAACATATAAACTGATATCCAACCTCACTTGTCGAAATCAAGTACTTCAGATGAGCTGTTGCTCAAAGAGCTCAAAACGGAAGTTGCACAAATCAGAAAATCCATTTAAAACAAAGAAGATAAAACTAAATTGCAACCTGCTGTGTGACAAGAAGGAGAATATGGTTTCCCCCACCACATGCCTTATTCAGTTATGGCTGCTACTCCACAGCTTGCTACCTGGAGCACAGAGGGTGCAGCTGTTCATCATCAGAGAGGACCTCTGCAGGAATATCAAGGTACCTATGATTCAAGGTCAATTAGAGGAACTACTCAATTTCAACAGAGATTTGCACCACAAAGATACCCAGTGCCAATCCCCGGCCAAGGTGCCTTGCATGTCAGCAGCATGGAGAAAAATCTTGCCAGCACTGCTACAGGTGTGGAAGCAGCGGACATTTCCAGGCTGGATGTAGAGTATATCGACGCATGCCCACCACTGCAAGAGAACACCCTTTAAACGAAGAAAGGTTGCCCCCGAGGGACAAGGAGTAACCATATGCACCAAAACTTCCCGAAAATGTGCCAATTGTGGAGGATTGGAAGGATGCCAAACGTTTTGACAGTGTTCAGTGTGCAAAAGAGTACTGTTCCAAGGAGTGCCAGGAGAGTCATTGGCCAGAACATAAAGAGACCTGTAAGCCACCCACAAACACTGAAACAACTTCTGAAAACATACGTCTATACACAACTATGACAGATAAACAGAAAAACACACTATCAAAGAAAGACTCTACATCAGTCGACCTTGTTGGAAAGACAGGCCCTCTGGGATACTGGTTCGCAGGTTTTTGCAGTTGATGAAGCATGGAAAGCGGGAAACATCCCGGATGCGAAACTTCGAGACATAGCAGAAATTGTTAACTCAGATGATCCCCTGCAACTTGAGGTTGCTAATGGCACAGAAATGCCCTACTTAGGGTGGGCAGAAGTAATATTTAAACTATCTGCTGATCTTGAAGAATTCTACGTTCCAATGCTTGTTATGAGAGCCAGCCATCTTCCCCGTCCCAGAAAAGGCTTCAATGTTATTGAACGCATTATTATTAACAGACAGAAACAATAAAACTATGAAGATAAAGAGGAACTTTTAAAAACAGTTAACATGGCTTTCCCAAATCTAAAGAAAGGGAATGAAAAAGCTTTAATTAAAGCAGTGAGTGCTGAGCGAACAAGTTAGTACCTAGTTAAATCAGCATGTCAGAGAATAACTGTACCAGGCCGTAGTACTGTCCTAGTAAAATGCACAATAAATATCCAACCTTTCAAAGAGGACACCACTCTAGTGTGTGAGCCAGATGAAAATCCATAGTGGCCAGAGGGGCTTCAATTTTGTGACACACTATTTTTGGTACACAGAGGTGTACAGCCCAATGTTATCCTTGGTGTACAAAACCCTACTGATTGTGACATTACATTAACAAAAAGAGCTGTTATAAGCATGGCACAGCCAGTTACATCTCTGTATCCATTCAGCCTAAGCGACGTTTCACATTTGTCCGCTTCTGTAAATCAGATTCAGACCCACCATACCAAAGAAGACACTCCCACTGAACCCCTTGGATCCGCTGATTGATCTGAGTCACCTGAATGAGACTCAAAGACAGGTCGTACGTGAGATGCTAAAGGAGGAGTCAGATTCTTTCTCCCGATCAGACAGTGATATTGGCTGTATAGAGAAACTACAGTTAAGAATTAAACTGAAAGATTCTGAACTGGTTGCTCGTACCTACACATCTGTTCTTAAACCATTGTACAATGAAATGAAAAACCACCTAACTGATTTGATTGCGCAAGGATGGATAGATAAGTCTCACTCATCCTATGCTTCATCCATTGTTTGTGTTCGGAAAAGTTTGGTTTGTTGCGCTTGTGCATCGACTACAGAGAACTAAATCGGAAAACTTACCCTGATCGACAGCCAATCCCAAGAGTTCAGGATATTATAGATGGACTTGGTGGAAATACCATGTTCTCACTGCTTGACCAGGGAAAGGCGTACCTCCAATATTAATTGATGGCAATCACTGTGTTCAGGTTCCGAATAATCCAGAAACATCCTCAAGGAGAAACACAAGAAGGTGATGGGAAACAGGTAGTCATCTTGTAACTCCCACATATAGATCAAAATAAAGGTGCATATTCTGTTGGATTTACTGAACAAAACCATCACAGTATATCCACAGATAAAAATTCGGAGTTGATTTAGGGTAGCTTAATTAATAAACAAATAGTTTGGGTCAATCAAAATGGTTGCATTCAGAAAATAACATTATGTCTCTCTAACACAAAACTTTGATCAGAGGAACCTTTAAAATATCTGTTACTCAGTCCAATAAACGACTTCTAACATCAGATCTCAATCTGTTTTTTCCTCTCCTCAGAATATAAACACCTGTTCAGGCTCAAGAAATCTGAGTAAAAGAGGTCACAGTAGAAAAGGTCCCACGACATTGTAGACTGGATTCCTATCTTCCAACCAAATGGAGATTGCCTATCTATACAAACCTCTGTGTGGACCACACTACCCCCACAAGAACAATTAGATGCTTCCCCCAATTAAAGCCCCTTCAGGGAGCAAGATAAATGATTATAGAGAAGCAATCTACACAGAACCAATCTAAACTTAGTGACAATAAGCGGGCATACAGGAAGAATATCTTTCTAATTTAGAAGTCTAAATGTCAGGACAGTGATAAAATCTAAACCACCAGCCAAGTATGTTCAAGATGTGAGGGCCTTTTGTCTATTTCATTCTCCTCCCATCTCAGAAATGTCCTATAGTGAGGTGTGTGGAAAAGAAGGAAGACTGTCATTTAAGGGAGGAACAATTTTGCATTATCACTAGAGCAAAGTTTGGCCGTTTGAAAGGAGCACTGAAGGAGCTGGACGCACAGAGTTGGTCCTCAGAGCATACAGGTCATCCGACCTTGTTTTATGTTTGATGAAGGAGTTTATGTTGAGTATGAAAGGTATCCGGGTTATGTTGCTAATGATGAGTGTATATCAGTTTGGGCTGTTTTCCCTTCAGGTGAGTAAAGAAGTCCTCCAAACAGGTGACCGTTTCTTTTATTTCCTTATTTAAACTTTTCACCTTTCAGATCCTTCACCTATCTTGTTGAATGCTTTGTAATATTATATTTAAAAAAATCTTCTTAGATACAGGTCTAACTAAGTCAAATGGATTTGATTTTAAGCTAAATTGGTTTGTATATAATGAAGAGTGATTTGCAAATGACTGAAACAACCTTTCTCATTTTTCTTTCTATTTAAACTTTAAAAAGCTGATATTAAGATAGTTACAATACATGAGTGTGTTTCACAGTCAGTTATTTTCCCTATGGCTTTGCTGCCCATTGAAGGTCCAACTGTGGATTAGTAAATAGTAAATTGACTTTACTTACATAGCCCTTTTTTAATCACACTGACCACTCAAAGCACTTTACACTAAAGCCACTGATAATGCATCATTAGGAATTGAACCTGTGATTTGCCTGATTGCACGATAACTACTCTGCTTATTGTGCCACAGCCACCCAAAACAGAGTATCCATGTTGTAAACTAAAAGTTGTTGATTTGAAACCAACCTCCTTCATATGTTGATGTGCCCCTGAGCAAAGCACCCAACCCTAAATCACGGACTGTTCTGTGCATTGATGTACATGTGTGTGCGTAATAGTGTGAGAAATGCTTTGAGTGATCAGTGTGATTAGAAAAGTGTTTTAGTTTGTTTAGTAATAAGCTTTTATGAGTTCATGGCATAGCAATAGTGTTTCAGCTGTCAGTATGATGTCTGCAACTATTTACACTCATATGTTAGTGTAGGTCTTTAAACCTCACCTTTATGTAACAACCTCTCACAGTACTCATGTTGTAGATGAATACCAACAGTCTGCAATATCCCCATATTTGCCAAAGTATCTTTCAAGAACAGGAATTATAATTTGGGTTAGGATTTTACCTTTTAGAAATTGATTTCTGGTAAACCAAATTTGTTTACTAAAACTAAACTAGATTAATTGTTCAGATAAAAAGACAGATCCATCAATCGTTTAAAACCTACAATCTGTTTCATAAACCAAACAATGGATGTGAAAAACTATAGTTTACCAAAGTTTCCCTGTAGCCATCTTGCTAGTGAGTATAATTTCTCCATTAAAAAGTCTTCATCCTGCCCACAGGAGTGTTCATCCACTCATGATCTGCTGAACTCACTGCGGCAGGTAGAAAAGATGTTAGCACTACACGAGACATCGTATCAGCAAGGCCTACGGTCCCTCAGGAAGAAGATAAGTGCCCTGCACAACAGCACCATGGCCTTCTTTAAAATTGGTAAAAATGGTAAGGGATAAGGCTTCGTGAATAGAAGCAAGGAAACTGAGTCTGTTGTATTGTCCGTTGATAGCTGCTTTACCACGTAGACAATAACAACTGCATTCTGTAGTTTAATCAACATCCATTAGAACAGAGGTGATTTTTTGAGTTTCAGAATAAATACAGGTAGAGTGCATTAAAACCAGTCTTGATCATCTTTATTTGATCAACAATCTGACCCTACCAAAAATATAAAATGTTATACATGTGAAACTTAATTGTAACAGTAAAATGCTAATGTGTTTCATTTCATTTTTGGCTTTATTGTCATAGTAATAGATTTGTTTAGTTCAAGTTCTAAGTTTTCCTTGCCATAGTTTTAACTTTTTCCTACTTACCTTTACAGAACTAAAAATGTTCCTTTACAGGGTGGTGGTATGTTGCTCATATCAATGCTATGTAACCTTGTGATTTAATGTAAGCGAAGCTGTAACTGTTTGTTTCCAGTATCCTGTCTTAAGCCGGACCCACCAGCTAATGGCCGCAGATTGGGCAGAGTGTTTGCTGTGGGACATGAGATCCACTTCCTATGTAAGCCTGGCTATGAGCTTATAGGCCCACGAACCCGGGTTTGTCTAGAGTCTCTGAAGTGGAGTGGCCAACAGCCCATGTGTAGAAGTAAGTTGTATAAACACATAAACATGAAAAACAACAGCAAAGATTGATAAGTATTTTTTCATTTTTTGTTCTAATGATCTCACTTTAGGACTCAACGGCACCACCAACTCTTTGGCTTCCTTCTCTCCAGCTGCATCCTCTTTTGTTGTTTCTGCTGCCTTATCTGGCTCCTCCACAGCATCATCGCCTTCTCCTACTTCACCCCCAACATATTCTTCTCCCTCATCTTCTATCAGACCTTCTAACTGCATACATTTCCTGGGGTCAACACACTGTACCTGTGATGTTGGTTTCACTATATCAGGCCAGGACAATAACATATGCACAGGTAAGAGCTACTTCTCAGAAGTATTTTCCTTCACATGTAATGTGTTCTTGAAAATCAGTCAGTAAATCAGTCTATGAAATCTCCAACAGCAGGCTTCTTTATTTCTGTGTGTTTCAGATATTGACGAGTGTCATCTTTTTCCTCTCGCACAGCCCGGCCGTCTCTGTGTCCATCAGTGTGTAAATACACCTGGAAGCTTCCACTGTGTTTGTCCACCTGGGTACAGCTTGGCCAGAGACGGTCCCAGCTGCACAGGTCAGATGTCATCATGTATGCTGAGAAAAGCAACAGGGTTATGGTACACAATCTTGCATGTTTGAGATGTTTTAATGTATACCAACAATAAATGGCATTTATAGTAGTAAACAGGTTATCGAAGGTGGACATTAGATGATGATTTATCGATTAGGACAGGGCTGAGCATCTCCATTCCTCTCAAATAAATCCTGCATCATTAAGATGCATGATATTTGCTCTCAAGGAAAGGAGTTAAGTACATCTGATACAGAGATCGTTATATACTTAAATTTAGGTGTGGTAGATCACATGTAAAACATGTTGGAGAGTGGAACCTGGAAAACAATGATTTTTTTATGGTTGAAAAACAAATGTCTCCCTTTACTTTTAGATATTGACGAGTGTGAAAACCACTCACACAACTGCACATGTGATCAGCTGTGTATAAACACCTTTGGGGGTTTCCAGTGTGTGACAGTTGAGTGTCCTAAGACGAAAAATGCAAGTTACATCAAGACGTCTCCCATGTAAGAACACACATAACTTAAAATCACTATCCTTTCCCTGAAACTCACATTGCTTTGCCTAGTTTTTGTTATTTGAATTCAGTAGACGAGAAACGTACAACCACGCTTCCGCTTTTAAACTCAAGTAATGAACAGAGTTGACTTCATTAGTCAGATGTTGCTCTCAGATATAAGCAGCCTTACATCAATGTATTTTCATTCAAAGCCTGACTAAGTAACATTTCAACCTTCATAAAATATTTTCATAAATTTTGTGATTATACGTCGACTTACAGCTCACTGAAATACACCTCTGTCATTGCCCAAAGGGGACCGTATCGCTTTTACCAACACTAAGCAACTTTGGGGAGGGTCGCAGGAATCCTGCCATGTAAAACATCTACAAATGTGCTAACTGCTTTACGGCATACACCACTTCCCCCGTCCTTATTTTCAACATCATTGTATGATATAGTTTTGCCACAATTAAATTCATTATCTCATCGCTATTCATCCTTCACACAACACTGGAAACAGAAATTTACTTTACAATCCAACTCCGGGCGAGTGGGAGGTCAGAAGTTTCTAACGCAATGCGCTGGTCATCAAGGGAGATGCAGTCTTCCTTTAGGCAAAACACTACCGCTTTTGTCTACACCGAGCACCAAAATCGACAATGACTGAAACTTCTTTAGTGTTGCTTTAAGTAAAAATAAAAATAAAAATTTTACAAATTAATTTCATTGGTAGGATTAGTAAATAATATAATCAAGAATGAGTAAGAGAAATAATATTTCAAAATAAATTGCAGCTGACAGAATTTATATGGAAGATTTTCAAAACTAACTCAGTAAATTATGTTTGTAGGAACATTGGGAACTTCTTCATTGTCTGTTCAAAAAAGGGTCCTATTGAAGTCCTATTTAGTTTTGATTTTTCACAGTGACATTGTTTTTTTTTAAAGTAATGCCACAAGTTTTAGTTTTTATTTAGTGTTGCATTAAATTTTACCAAGATCTTGCATTGCAGGGCAGTTTCCTTCTCCAGAACACTCCAAGATTCTTAAGGGAGTTAGGGTCCACAATTTGTGATGGCCAATACAAGAGTGAAAATGTTAAAAGCAACCTTGATAGTCAGATAAACTTACTCTTTGGGCTCACATCTAGTTTGTAGATGAAACAAGATCTGACAAACTGAAGCGATTCAAAATTATAGCAGTGCCCTTGTATTAGGCCTAGACATCATGGGTGCATTAGTTTATTTACTTCTCTTCTTACCATTGTGCACCCATCAACATGGATGAAAATAAATCTTGATTTACTTTGATCAGACTACATAACGTTTTTCAATTGCTCCAGAGTCCAATTTGTATGCTCCGTTTTTTTATGTTCAGTTTTCAGTATTTTTGTATATTCTGTAGCTAGAATGATTTTTTCCGACTTTCTTACTTGTGGAAATGAGTTATGATGAATAACCACAACGAGGTGATTTATTTATGGAAGCAGCTGATTAACATCTCGAAAGCTGAATTAATAACGCAGCTTAAGCCACAAATCCTAGGTGAGTTGAAAAAGAGGAATTGTGGAGGCAAAGCTGGAGCAAAGAGGAGATAAAAAAGGAGGAATTGCTTAAATCATTTATTCCATGTGTCATATTATTTAAGCTTCTGACCCACATGAAACGAGAACTCTCAGGAGATATTTACAATGATGTTTATTAGGAAGATGAGGGGAAGGGAATCCTGAGGGTGAGGACAGGCAAGGTGAGTAACAGCAAACGGGTGAGGGAAAAATGAAGGGAACGATCTTACTTGAGTGGAGTGAACAGTTGTCGCCAGGGAGGAGTGAGTGGTGAGTTTCTTTCAGCAGAGACGGTGAAGCTGTAGTCCAGGGGGTTAGTACAGCTGATGGAGTTATGCTGGAGCAGGCAGACCGAGCTGAGCCAAGAGGAGTGGGAACCAGATTGACAAGGGTAACCAGAGAGGATCTCTGAGATTGGAGATTGGCACTGAGACTAGGTTTTAACGGGAGTAAACAAACACTCAGGGGACAAGTTGCTGATCCACCACTCCTCTTATACTGGCTCAGCTCATCAGCGCCAATCGGGCGCACCTGGGGTGGAAGGAGCGCCCGATTGGCGGTCCAGAAGATGAGGAAGAGGCCTCGAAGTCCTTAATCAGGCTGGGGTCGAGGATGAAGGAGCGGGGCACCCAGCTACGCTCCTCGGGACCGTAGCCCTCCTAATCAACGAGGTATTGGTGACCTCGACATAGTCGACGGGCAGCCACAATCCTCCGGACATCATAAGCCGGGTCCCCATTCACGATACGGGCGGGTGGAGGGGCGTCGGCTGGAGGGCACAAAGTACTGGAAAGTGGGAAAGTGATGAAGGGAGACGGAGACGAACAGAGGACGGATTGACGATGGACTCGATGGTATAAGGGCCAATGAAGCGAGGTGAGAGCTTGCGTGAGAAAGACTTCAGATCTGATATCTCGGGACGAAAGCCAAACCTTGCTGACCAGGAGAGTAGGTGGGAGCCAGTGTGCGTCTCCAGTCAGCATATTTCTTGTTCTGGGCAGAGGATCGTTGTAAGGCTGTGAATGTCTCCTTCCAGATATTGCGAATGCGGCGGATGTGATGGTGAACGGAGCTCACCGAGATATCCCTCTCGTCGGCGGGGAACAGTGGTGGCTGATACCCTAAAGAGATCTGGAAGGGGGACAAACCAGTGGCAGCAGAGACGTGGGAATTGTGGGCATACTCAACCCAGGGAAGGTGCTGGTTCCAGTCGGTCTGATGATTGGAGGTTAGACACAGGAGAGCTGCCTCGACCTCCTGATTCAGTCGCTCTGTCTGACCATTTGACTGGGGGTGGTAACCAGAAGTTAGACTGGTCTTGGCCCACAGGGCTGCACAAAAATCTTTCCAGACTTGAAAAGCGAACTGGGGGCCACGGTCAGACAGGATATCTACGGGTATGCCGTGTAGCCGTAAGACATGTTTCACCAGGACACGGGCAGTCTGGAAAGCTGAGGGTAGTTTGCGGAGGGGAATGAGATGGCAGGCCTTGGACAAACGGTCAACGATGGTGAGAATAGTGGTCATACCTTGAGCGGATGGAAGGCCAGTGATGAAATGAGCAGCGATGTGGGACCCGGGACCTTTGGGGATTTCGAGGGGCTGCATAAGGCCCGAAGGGGGTTTATTGCCGGTCTTATTTCTTGAGCAGATGGAACAGGCTTGCACATAATTGATGACGTCTTTGTGGAGGTTAGGCCACCAGAACCTACGGGAGATCAGAGCTATGGTCCGACTGGAACCAGGGTGACAGGAGATGCGAGAAGTGTGGAACCAGTGAATGACTTGTGAACAGACGGAAGATGGTACATACATAGTTCTCTGGGGAACGGTCCGAGGGGTCAGGTTCACAGAGGAGACCGTTTTGGACGAAGCCTTCGATCTCCCAGGATACCGAGACAAAAACGCAGTCAGGAGGTATTATTGGAGCTGGAGCAGGGAGATCATCTGGTGAGAGCTGGTGGGAGAGGGCATCAGGTTTGACATTTTTGGATCCTGGCCTGAAAGATATGGAGAGGTTAAAACGGGAGAAAAACAGAGACCAGCGAGACTTTCGGGGATTTAAACCTTTTGCAGATTTTATATACTCCAGGTTGCGATGGTCGGTTCAAACCAGCACTGGATGGTTAGCACCCTCCAGCCAATGACGGCAGTCCTCTAGTGCAGGTTTTATGGCTAGAAGTTCACGGTCTCCCACGTTGTAGTTGCGCTCAGCTGGGGATAGACGTCGGGAGAAGAAGGCACATGGATGGAGCTTGTTGTCCTCCTCTGATCTCTGGGAGAGGATGGCTCCAACTCCCAGGTCGGAGGGGTCAACCTCTAAAGTAAATTGGCGAGAGGGATCAGGTTGAATTAAAACGGCGGCTCGAGAGAAAAGGGTCTTGATTCGTTCTGGGGTCCAGGTGAAGGTTCTTTTAACTGAGGTTAGGGCTGTGAGAAATGGTCTGGCTGTAGTTTTTGATAAAGGGGTGATAAAAATTGGCAAAACCTAGGAAACGTTGTAGCTGTCGTCTGGAGTCTGGAGTGGCCCGTTCAGTGACTGGGAGAACATTTGTGGGGTCAGCTCGGATCTGCCCGCCCTCAAAGATATAGCCGAGAAATGTGATGGATGTTTGGTGAAACTCACATTTCTCGGCCTTGATGTAGAGGCGGTTTTGGAGAAGACGTTAAAGGACTTGACGGACATGGGATCTGTGTTCTGAAGGGTCTTTTGAAAAAATGAGTATGTCATCCAGGTAAACAAAAACGAAGATGTTGAGGAAGTCACGGAGTACGTCATTAATCAGGGCCTGAAAAACAGATGGAGCGTTACATAAAACAAAAGGCATTAACAAGTATTCAAAGTGTCCTAGAGCTGTTTTGAAGTCTGTCTTCCACTCATCCCCCTGGCGGATTCGGACAAGATGATAGGCATTGCGGAGATCCAACTTGGTGAAAATGGTGGCGTTGTGAAGAGACTCAAAAGCTGCGGTGATGAGAGGTAATGGGTATTTATTTTTGATGGTGATGTTGTTAAGGCCTCTGTAGTCTATGCATGGTTGGAGTGAACCATCCTTCTTGGATACAAAGAAAAAGCCCGCCCCGAGGGGAGAAGAGGAGGACCAAATAATGCCAGCGGCGAGGGACTCGTTAATATAGGTCTCCATCGATTCCCGCTACTTGTGAGAGATGTTATAGAGACGGCTGGAAGGCAATGGGGGTCCGGGCAGAAGATTGATGGCACAGTCATAAGGTTGGTGAGGAGGTAAAGAGCAGGCCTTACTCTTATTAAAGGCCTGCTTAAGGTGCAGATATTCCTTGGGGACATTGCTGAGGTCCTGCGAATCGATGGAGACGTCCTCCTGGGGCGGGCAAGGAGGAACGGCAGCCTGGAGACAAGAGGAGAAGCAGTTAGATGACCAGGAGGAAATGCTGCAATCTGACCAGTTGATGGTGGGGTTATGGTCCTGGAGCAATCAAACCCCAGCACTATATGGGGCTGAGAGGAGGAGAAAACAAAAAATTGTCTGATTTCCTTATGGTTTCCGGAGATAAATAACTGTAGTGGACTGGTGACGTGGGTTATTTGGGGTAGTGATCTGCCGTCAAGAGCGGTAACCTGAAGCGAGGTGTCTAAAGTTGAGTTGGGTAATTGTAATTGGTCAACAAGTACTTGGGCAACTAGGGATCTCTCACAAGCAGAATCAACTAAAACGGATAAATCAAAGGTCTTATGGTTGTGGATTAACGTGGCAGGAAGAAGAAGACGAGACTGACTAGGTCGATTGATTAGGTCCGTCTGTGGCCTAGTGTTCACAGACGGACTCTCTCGGGGAGCTTCTCCTTACGGAGAGTTGGACAGTTGGCGATGTAATGACCCGGGGTTCCACAGTATAGGCACTCCCTCGACTGCATCCTCCGTTGCCGTTCCTCCGGGGTTAACCTGGTTCGTCCAACCTGCATGGGTTCCTGACCCGGGGGCGACGATTTATGGGGTTCTGGAACAGAACAGCATGACACCCAAGTTTCTTGCTGGATTTGATGGACAAAGAGACAGGGATCCAGTCTGGATGTGAATATTGTAGTATATGATTGGGTTTGGCAGGAAAAACAAGCAGTTCAGTTTTTGAGGGATTCAGCTGGAGGGTAATGGGCTATCATCCATTTTTATATGTCATACAGACCGTCTAAGATGTGTGCTGAGATTGTGTGGTCATCAGGTGGAAATGACAGATAGAGATGGGTGTCGTCAGCATAACAGTGGTATGAGAAACCATGTGATTTTGCAAGTAGAGGAAACTTGGATTCTAATGAGATGCTAACAAACTTAACCTTAAGATAAACAAGAACAAAATCCTAGCAAGCCCAATGAAACAGGCAACAGCAGCAAAGGAATGAAAATTGGAGTTTAAAAAGAGACAAAGAAAACCACAAGTCTCTTACCTAAAGGGACAGTCATTTTGAAAACAATGAACTCAACCTGCACGTCAACCACTTTCCTTCCCACCCATCATTTAGATGTTCTCCAACCCATATTAGGATGAGACTGAGGTTTGGCCCAGCATGAACCGCAGAGGTCCCTGCTCCAGCCAACTTGATTCATCAAAAACATCAAACTACATTTATGACACTGGAGATGTTTACCACTTTCAAAATTTGGATTTGTTCCTACTGCTAAATCATGATTGCGGTAAAACAGTGTTGTGGTGCACCCACCAGAGATGGGTTCTAAAAATAACAGGTCAGTGGAGGGTTATTTTAGGACAACCACTTATTACCACAATCATCAGATTGTATTTAGGTATGGCTGCCTTGTCTTGCAGCTACAGCTGCAAGTCAAGGCGGCCATACCTAAATGCAATCTAGCTACTAAAGCAGTTACATAATGAAAGCCTTAACCCAGATTAAATTTGCTGTTTATCTGCCACAATAATGTAAAATGGAATTACTTGGATTGTGCTTATGTTTTTCCTCATCTTGAAACTCTTAAAAATATGTTTTTGATCATTGTCTTATCAGCAAGGACAATTTCGGGTAAGGTTTTAGTTTTGGGCTTGTTTATTACTCTCTGGTTTAAGAGTTGATGCTCCCACAAACCTACTGCTGATTTATCTCAAGATGTTTGAATATATTTGCTTTGGAAATACTTATGCTAGAAAAAGCTGGAACAAGATATATTGACTTTATGTCCAAGCTGGTCAAAAGTAACATTCACACTTGCCCCACCCTGCTCAATAAAAATGTTGTAGCTAACAACTTGAATTATAATTTTTTTTTTTTCAAATAATATGACATTGGAACTGACACGTTGTATCCATACCTAGAGAATACCATACAAAAAATTAGCTCCTGTAGTTATCTAAAGGTTACACTGTTACTTTTGTATTATTTAAAGTGTTTTACTAGAAACTATAAAAATAATTTTGGCAAGATAAATATATTTTTTTAAGTTCAGATTTTTGAGAGCCTTGTTGACTTCACACAGATAAAGCATTTCCCAGAAATAATGGGTCTATAACTCAATATTTAAGAATCAAATACATTTTAATTAGTACATAAAATGTGTAGGGTTTGTAAAGGAAAACTTAAAACACTTAATTTTTTACATAATGTAATATTTCTTTTGCTTCAGTTTCTGTAGAGCAAGAACAAATATTTATAATATTGTGATTTTGCAGTAAAAGAAGATTAATATGGTGATTATGTTTTTCTTCAGGCGCTGTGAGAGGAATCCTTGTATGATGGGGGACAAAGCATGTAGCCAAGCTCCAAACTCCATTTCCTTCCATTTTCTCGCTGTGGTGTCCAACATGTCTGCCCCTCGCATCCTCTTCAAGGTGTCTGCAGCCCGTGTGCTCGGAGATACTCTGCGGTTTGGCCTAGCTGGTGGTCGTGGCCGTGGCCACTTCAGTGTGCAGCGATCGGGTCGGCAGACCGGAACCCTTCTGTTGGTGACGTCTATCAAAGGTCCGGCCACTCTGGAGGCTGAAGTAGAAATGACTGAGCTGGAGCATCACACCTTGTTAGGCCGCTACTTCACCAAGGTTACCCTATTTGTGTCCCCATATATGTTCTAGCAGGGAAGTAAAGCAAGGAACCCATGTTCAATATCAATTAAATACATAAAAATCTTTTTAGCAATAGTGTCTCTTGACCACTCAGCACCTACTGTATGTTTATCACTAAGACACCCAATTTTCTGTGTTTGAGGATAACAGTCATTCAGTCAACATTAAGTTTTACACATTTCATCATAATCTTGAGAGAGCAAACGAAAAATTTAAGTGCTAAAAATTAAGGTGCATTTATATTTGATTCGGAAAAACTGGCTTCTTAAATTATTATTTTTTTTTTAATCATATAGGTCATTGAGTGGCATTTCTGGCTGTAAATATGTAATAAAAAAATTATTAAAACAAATCTCTTTTATATCCAATCTATTTGTCAATTGGCCAGAGGAAAAAATCTATTGAATATGAATCATTACATGGGGACTTTCCTTTAAGCTTACACAACAAATAAGGTCAAAATGAGGGATTGCTGCAAAGTCAACAATATTGAAAACATATGGCAACAGTGATGCTTGCATTGTGCGATGCATTATGACTAGAAATAAATCAATATATGCCTGGGAAGAATAGTAAATGGCCAGTATAACACTTTATCAAGTCTTCACACTTCACACTGTTTGTATAAAACTTTTAGAGACTGTAATCTACAGTCACATTCAATACATTAGAATCCACATACTGCAAAGGCTTGTTTATCAGAATAAAAATACCTATTAAAAAAATTACCTTTTTGCAGGTAGTATACACTTCTCATTACAGCCTAATTTGTTATTAAAAACAAAAGTCTAAATAGTTTTTGCAGTTTCTGTGATATTTATTAATCAAAACAGCTTTAAAGCCCTTTTTGCATGCCGAGACTAAGACACTCATGACAAAAACAAAGCAATCTCAAACCCCAATAATTTTTGTCTGATACATGAATTCACGAATCATTGAATTTGATCAAGTTGCTGAGTACGTCTTGCAATCAAGTTAAGTCCTTTAGTAGAAAAGTAATAAAGTAAGAGATTAGACCAATTACGGTATCCATCTAGCTCTCAACTCTGACAGCAAACAGTTCATTACTGATGATGGTTACATTTATGAAAATAATTAAAGAGTCTACAAGAAAGTTTTTCCCTAGAACCCTTTATTCATTCAAATTGTGACCTGAAGTATTTTATCTGTCAAACTGTACAGTTATGCATGTTTTAAACGTATTTTGTTTAGGAGGCAATAAACATCTCATAATGTACTGTGGGTTTAATGTCTCAAGGTGTATTTGTCTACTGTGTTCTAACCGACAGCCATTAATTAATCTGTAAATATTTTTGAGACCCTTTGGATGGCTTAAGGGTTGGAGATAGAAGATCTACATTTGTGCTGTGAAACATGTTTTTGTCAGATGGAGTGAAGACTTTTACACTGTATTGCCAGGCAGCCAAGTGCCTCCACTGACCAGACAAAACACACATGAAAACAGACAACAGATGCACTCATAGGGTTATGAATAATTTCATATTGAGTAGTACCTTGTGTAGTACCTTGTGTAACATACTGGACCACGCTGAGGTTAAACAAGATCCACAAAGTGAATCCTAAAATTAGACAGAGACCTTGGGCATGTAATGTCAAAACCCTGCTTGCCTACAAAGGGTGCTCTGAAAAAAAAACTTTTAAAAAACTGGACAGCGGAATAGAAACCTTGCACACTTTATTAATAAGAAACTGTCCATTGTCTTCTGTACAGAGCAACAAAAGCAGACAAAACAGAGAAAAAGAACCCAGAGCTCAATGAAACAAGACAGAAAACATGTATAATATTCAATCAAATATTTTTTTTCTATTATCTCTCTGGATATTAAAACAAAGAGCACCCAACAGCCCAAAGATTATGAAATCAAGGCAACTTTAAACACATGATGTAGACATGGTTTATCTCTTTCCAACCCTGACTTTGTTGGGAGATGGATTGTGATTAGGCACAAATTTGAGTTAGAAAAAAATAAACAAAATAAACAAACAAAAAACACACAATGATGAAGACTGTTGTATGGATAACGTTTGGATCTGCAGGCAGCGAGGGTAACACTCATTACAGAAAATTTTAAAAGCTGGTAAGAAGAAAAAGTATGAGTAACCTGCACAACACGTACAGCATTTCGATCTGTATACTACACATTTACAGTCATCAAGCTGTTCTGCTCTCATGGGTTCACATAAAGAGAGACAAAAATCTTACTGAGCAGGCTTTGTTGTTTTGTCCACTGTTTCTAACGGAGACCAAAATGCTCGAAGACACCAAAACCTAATACAGGCCATTGCTGAATTTAATACCCAAAAATCGAGAAATATCTTGAGTGGAATATTTACCATACCAAGCTTTTTGATGAGGATTTTGCCAGGCGCAACTCAGAACTTTCCCTCCCTCCTTACTGCAAAAAGACTTGCTGGACAAAAAAAGGCAACCACAAAGAACATAAAAAAAATAAAAATAAAAACAGACTAAGAAATAAATAAAGCTGTAACAAAATATATTCAATGATAATAAAAAAGGAAAAAATGTGCAATGTTTCCAGTATCTTCAAATGTTCACAACTTTTCACAATTCAATTTTCCAATTATAAAATTATTTAATCTGTCTGGATCAACTAGCCTGGTACCAACTGCCTAGTTCTTTTTTTAATGAGAACTAAAGCAAACTGGGATCACCAGGCAAGATGGGAAGTGACTGCTTTTGTGGCAGACGGTGCTACAAACACATGACATCTTATCAAGGAACTAGTTTCTAGTGCAAACATCTTAGTACCCATGAAACAAGACACAAGGGATTTGAAAATACATTTCGGCAATATAAAGAAGCTAGTTTTTAAGTCATACGTAAATGCTGATTCAGTTTTTTATATAATGATTACACTTTGTTTCCCCAACTAAAAGATTAAAAATTTTAAAATTAAAATCTACCAATGGAACTAGTACTTTTTAATGTATATTTAAAAAATATTTCCTTCAAACTATCACCAGTAACTAACTTTACATGTACTTACTTACATGAAGTGTACTAAGATGTTTATAGTGGAAACGAGACAAAAGTACTTGGTAAGATTTGATGTCTTTGCAGTGTAAAATTGACACATATTTAACCTTTGATAAAGATGGGCTGAATAAGAAGGGAAAACAAGTTGGAAAACAAGTTGGAAAACAAAAAAAAACATAACTGAGTGTTCGCTCCCCATTTAATCCCATGTGGCTCGGCTGAGAAGTGGTTGGTTGCCACCACCTATCTGGCAGTCCCATGGCAAATACCAAAAATTTAAATAACTCCATTAAAATCAACAAAAAGATAGAACTGGACAGCATACATTCACATGAACAGACACAGTTTCATTGTTAAAATACTGGAGTCAATAACCCACTCTATTGGCATCCAATCCCACTTTTTACACATTTACACATTAAATTTTCTCCAACCCTCTGCCAGTCAGTTCTGGCAGGTGATTTAACTCCAACTGCTCATAAATGTCATAACTCCCCCCCTCACAACAAAAGCAGGAGAGGAGAAAAATACTCCATGTCCATAAGGTAGGCGGATGGAAGAAAAACGGTGAAGCCACACATCCAACCAAAAACTGGTCAAGAACAAATTGGAGGAGGAGAAGATGGCCCAATGAGGTTCAGGAGGTCATACCCATGTTCAACTGTCTGATTTGGTAGTAACGTCATTTTTCAGCAGCAATCAAAAAAAGACCTGATGAGGACAATCAGGTTGCTGCATTTTTTTTGTTTTGTTTTTTTTAAACTTTTTTATTTTATTTATGGGTAAAACAGGAGTTCATGGAAAGGATCAAGGAATCCTCAGAGGTTAACATTTCCTAACCCATGTGTGGGTGGCGTTTATCTATCCTTCAGCTCTTGAGTCACTTGTTTTGTGAATCTGCCACAAAATATCCCAACCAGGAAGAGCAGGGCGACACCTGCACCTATCACAGTTAGGATGTAGTTCTTGGATGGTGAGGCCATCACCTGATTGGCCAGGTCTGACAAGCCCTCAGCAGGAGCCACCTGGGGAATGAGAGAGAGGAAAGGGTTAGAAGGGTTAGGAATTGCCTCCCCTAAACTAGGAACCAGCTACGGGGAGGTGGGGGATCAAAATCTAATTTTGATTGCAAAACAATAACATAAAAATACGCTGAAACTGTTTTTAATTGTATTACTAAATAAAAATATAACAAACACTGATGATATGGATTTAAAATTTTAGTGTGACATCGTGCTATTGAGATAATGATTACCTAATGATTTACTCAAATGCTGATCTTGAGAAGCAAACTAATTTAAAGTAAGTTTTGTAAGAACAGCAGTAACGTAAAATTGTGAGGTTTTCTTCTTTTACATCCACATTATTGGCAAAACTATGGAATATTATGTACAGGACTGTAGCTGCAAAATGTAGGATGAATGATGTGTTCACACCAAATGGGTCTGGAGCATCAAAATTGCATCAAACACTTTAAGTTGGACTTGTGTGCATTTTTAAGAGTCAGATACTTTACTTCATAAAAAAAAGAGCAAAAGACCATTGTTGTCGGCAGCCACTGAGTCTGGATCTACCAGAAAAATACAGCCGCGTTCAGAGTTTGGTGATTTTTTACCAGCTACTGTGACGAGGGTCGATTTCAGCGATAGTTTTGTCTCACTTGAATTAGCGAAAACAGCATCAATAACTTTAACCGTCATTGTTACTTCCAAATTTGTAACTATGTCTCGTGGCAGGTGCTCTTTGATTGGTTGCAGAGCAGTTAGTTTATTGTTTGAAATAAATTAATAAACCAGATCAAAGAGGATTTTTTTGTATGTATTAACAAAAAAGAACATTAAAATAGGGGAGTTCCGATCTGATATAAATATTGGTCTGATATGAGCCCAAAAAATGAGTATCAGATATCGGCCCACATTTAAAATCCCCAATATCAACACTTCATTACAAGTAGGGAGTTCCATTGTTTGATCCACACCACCATTACAAAACTTGCTCACCAGGCCTCAGACACTCAAATAGCATCTGACGCACAAAATGCTCCAAACCACTGCTCTAGACACGTGTAACGCGCATCATGAGACTTTTAAACACTCTTAGAAACGTGTTCACATAGACTATGCATTTATGTCCTCTAAAAGTTATTTATTATTACAGGTATCTTTTTTTTATCATCCAACTGATTTTAGAACAAGTTAAAATCTTCCAATGAAACTATTACTTTTTAATCTATTTTCAAGAATTATTCAACAATACTTGATAAGATTCTTTTTGCAGGCTTCTTGGCTATTTTAAATACAAATATAAAGCAGTTAACAGAAATAATAGTTTTACAACTCAATAGTTAAGATATTCAATTACATTTTATACTGCAATTTTTTCTTAATATCACTTTCATTTCAACACATTTTCAACACTGAACTTTACATTCAGGATTCTGAATAAAGCTAAAAAACACAGCCCTTCAGTGCACGTGTGAGAGCTAAATTCTTATCAGTGTTCACTGCCTTGTACAAAAATTCATCGCCATCTACAAGCTGGTATCAAAACTAAAAAATGCAAGACTGCAGCACATGTTTGAGAGAAGATGCACACCAGAACCCGTAGGTCTGTAAAAATAGCCTAGTGCTGGTTTGTGTTCACTGCTGGGTGAGAAAACTTCAGCATTGTTGACACACCCACGTCTCTGACAACGAATCCAATATGAAGGCATACCTTGGCAGCATAGCTCCACATGTCAATGCGATCCTGAAGTCTCTTTTTGCACTCTGGCTGCAGACGAACATGTTTGTCCTGCAGCGCCTCCATCAGGCACGACATCTCTAAGGAAGAGACTTAGCTTTAAAACCCAGAATTGAACTGTAAAATATCTTGACATCATTTATGCTGATGCCAAATAAATTAGGACTGACCCGTCTGCACACTGCAAAAAGTATTTTTGTTTAATTTCTTGTTACCTTAGTACACTTGAAGCAAAACGAACAAGTAACTTTTCAGCAAGCTATAGGTTCAGATACTTAATTTTGTCTTATTTCAAGTGTACCAACACTTTGACAGATGTAATTTTTTGCAGAGCAGTTTGTTTGTTTGAAATAAATTAATAAACCAACAGATCAAACAGGATTTTTTTGTATGTATTAACAAAAAAGAACATTGAAATAGGGGTGCCCCGATCGGATATAGATATTGGTCTGATATGAGACAAAAAAATCAGTATCAGATATCGGCCCACATTTAAAAACCCCAATATCAACACTTCAGCACAAGTAGAGAGTTCCATTGTTTGATCCACTCCAACCTTAACAAAACTTGTCATTTATTTTATTTTATTGTAGAAATCTTTCTTAGAAGAATTTTTAATATTTATATAACCTACTGATTAGGAATAAATGGATAATTTTTCTTCCTCATAACTATTTATAACTATTGATCTCTGAGTAATAAAGAAGTAAAGTAAGTAAAAAGTAACATTTTAAACTAAAAAAGATATAGAAGTCTCCATGATACATGCTGAAATCATATCAGGTCAATATCGATATTAAAACCATCTAAACTAAACCATATTCCTCCTATTTTGTTTTTTGTCCTAAAAAAATATCTTGACGGCTAGTACATAAACCTACAATCTCATTGTACATTAGCTTCCTTTTTTGGTGTTTGTGTTTAAGGACTCACGTCGTCCCTTGCCAGGTGGGATGGAAGCACAATGGTGTTTGATGTCCAGAGCACAGGCCGTGTGAAGAACAGGATCAACAAAGATGTCTGCCTTGCTCTCCTTTAGCATGTTTAGCACCTCCTGCAAGAAGGTAAAAACATTAAAAGCAGGAAGTGGGAACCTCCGTTTACAGGGTATATACAGAGATCATTAAGTTGTATTTACTACCTTTTTTAGTACCTTCAAAATATTTTGTACTACCAGCATGAAGCAACAACTACACCGGCGTAGTGACAGACAGATATTAAGAAGAGAAAGACGGAGTGACAGAGTGTCTGATAGACCAACCAGGCCAGAGAGAATGGGTTAAACGACAGGAATCCAATGAAAGCCTTCTGTATGGCTCCGAAGCCCAACATTCTTAATGCTTCGGCGGTTCTTCGTACTGACTGGGGCAACTAACGGACATGGCGACGAATCAAATCGACGTATGCACCAAAGGCTCTGATGTTAGCCAATGGAAAGATGGGGAAGGCGGGGTTACGTTTAACCAACTTGAGAGGTTTACCAAACGGAGTGTTACAGCAGGCAAGCACAGCAGGTGCCGTGCGCCACTTCTTATATTTTCCTCACTTGGCATCTTTGCACTAAATTTATCTGCTGCTAAAAATAGCATAATTTGTGGCGCTACGATCTATGTTGTAAACGCCCTGGCAGATGACATTGGCTAATCAATGATGAAGAAAGGTCAGAGAGACTTTGCCATGAACCAGTAATGGGTGTACATGTGTTTTAATAGGTTAACACAAAAACCGCCAATCTGACTTCAAATTATCTCCACCCGCCCAAAGCAATTTCTACCAGGGCCGGACTGGGAGATTTTTTCTGGCCAGTCATGTAACCAGGCCACCCTGGGCTTGCTACGCATGCATGTTCCCACACATACATGATCACAACCACACTTAAATGCATGGGCACAAGCAAAACACATTTATGCATGTGCGCGCGCACACACACTTACTGCAAATTCCAAATAGAAGGCCACCTATTAGACCTACTGTAACCTCTGAGGTTGTTATGAACAGCAACTTTACTGCTGGTAATGCAATAGTACTAAGATAATAAATATTTTACACAATAATAAGTGTCTAAGTTAGAGCTTTACATAGTCAAATCATGTAAAAACTCAACTGCCTCAGTGGCACATCATCAGGGAATACTAATGAACCCTTTATGAATTTTAAGGCTAAACTTGCATAGGCTCCATATTTACACTGTAGACTGAATGTGTGCAGCCTCAAGTTCCTTTAGGGGTCTCCGTTTAAACATTAAACAAAAACATGTTGGTACAAATATATTATTAAAATTAAAAATATATATATTTAACCTTAAAATAATATTTGTAACAATATTTTGTGTGTGCGTGTTTTGTTTTTGTTTTTAAAACTTACTTGTAATGTTTATTTTAATGGCAACAAGGGGGGACTGAATAAATAAATCTGTTACTTTTCTGCATTGTGCCGCGTCTTCCTCCAGCGCCTTTCTCTTTTTGTCTCTCTCCCTCTCTGTTCCTTTTACCCCGTCGGGAGACCCAATTCGCTTCTCCTCACTTCTTGCACGCCTCGCTGGTTGTGCGAGCTGCTGTCAACAGACAACAGCCCCTTTCTCCACATATACGATGATACGGACGTTTTGGGCGGGTCTTAATCTAAATAATCCCATCGTCTTTCCCTCCTCACATTCTGCAGGCCTGACTGCCTCTATGGCTTGTCCCAGCGTTGGTCCGTCTATCATATTTATCTATCTTTTTTTTTTTTTTACAGAGACGCATGCCAGCAGGCATAAATTAGGCCGGCGCTTCGGGAATACTCCCGGTTCTCCCTATGATCAGCCCAGGCGTGATTTCTAACCTCTAACTCAAAATGTAAACTGCCCAATCTGGCAACACTTGCTGTACCCAGATTGATTAAGAGAGCGCGCAAGCGAGGGTATTCTACACGTGATGTCATCCCTATCACTCCGGTCCTACTTGCACCATAAAAATAAATAAATCCTTGCAAGTAATTTAAGGAGATAGGCCTGCATGTAACAGATTTTACACAGAATGAAATCTTCTAGCCCTAGTTGGGCTAAAACATTTACTACCTCATCAGATGAGGTTTCCTACTTTTTACTACTTTTTAAAGGCTTTAATTTGGCCTTGCTTTAGAGAAACCAGCAACCATAGTCAAATGTTTGCCAGGGGCCAGAACAGGCGACATAAAATCATACCTCAAACTACTGGCTAAGGATAATCGTAAATACAGTAAGATTGATATTCACGCTGGCAGTAATGAAACCCGGTAACGGCAATCGGAGGTCACTAAAATTAGTGTTGCTTCGGTGTGTGAGTTTGCAAAAACAATGTCAGACTGTGTAGTTTTCTCTGGTCCCCTGCCTGATCGGACCTGTGACGACATGTTTAGTCGCATGTTGTCATTCAACCGTTGGTTATCTAGGTCGTGTCCAGAAAACGGTGTAGGTTACATTGATAATTGGAAAACCTTTTGGGGAAAACCTGGTCTGATCCGGTGAGACGGCATACATCCAACTTTGGACGGAGCCGCTCTTCTTTCTAGAAATATGGCCAAATTTAATAACTCCCCAAATTACTGACAAACCAGGGTCCAGACCAGGAAGCAGAGTCGGAGTTTAGACCTCCTCTCTGCGGCTTCTCTACAGTTACCTACCCAACATCCCATTGAGACGGTGTCTTGCCCACGGCCAAAACCAAATATCAATCTAAAAAGAGCTAATCCTGAAAATCTCATAAAGATAAAAACAAAAATGTACAACTATTAAGTGTGGCTTATTGGACATCAGATCTCTATCCTCAAAGTCCATATTAGTTAATGATTTAATTCTTGATAGTCAAATTGATTTGCCTTGTGTCACAGAAACCTGGCTGCAGCATGAGGATTATGTTAGTATCAACGAATCAACTCCCTCTAGTTATTCAAACTTTCATATTCCTCGAAGTACTGGGAGAGGTGGAGGAGTAGGAAGCATTTTTCAATCAGATTTATTAATTAATCCCAGCCCAACTAATAGTTATAGTTCTTTTGAACATTTAACCCTTAGCCTTCCGCATCCAACCTCTAAAAGAATTAAACCACTTCTGTTTGTTATTTTGTATCGTCCGCCAGGTCCTTACTCTGAATTTATAGATCAGATCTCAGATTTTTTATCTGAAATAGTGTTAAACACTGATAAAATCATTATAGTGGGAGATTTTAACA
>JAVLVB010000295.1:1017795-1060506 GCA_032876305.1 Orestias chungarensis
ATAGTTCTTTTGAACATTTAACCCTTAGCCTTCCGCATCCAACCTCTAAAAGAATTAAACCACTTCTGTTTGTTATTTTGTATCGTCCGCCAGGTCCTTACTCTGAATTTATAGATCAGATCTCAGATTTTTTATCTGAAATAGTGTTAAACACTGATAAAATCATTATAGTGGGAGATTTTAACATTCATGTTGACACAAAAAATGACAGTCTAATTGTAGCCTTTACTACAATTTTAGACTCAATTGGCTCACTCAAAAAATCCAAACAACTACTCACTCCCTTGGTCACACTTTAGACCTTGTGCTGACTTACGGCATTGAGTGTGAAAAAATTATAGTGCTGCCTCATAACCCTCTCCTTTTTGACAATTTTTTGATAACTTTTGAGTTCTTTTTTACAGAGTACTTAAAATCTGAAAGAAAATGTCTTTATAGTAGGTGTCTATCGGACAATGCTGTTACAGCCTTTAAAGAATCCATTCCACCTCTAATTTCTTCAGTATTTCAGAGAAACGCAGTGGAGGGCAACCAATTAATTTCATGCCCTACACAGATTGATGCCGTTGTTCATAGTATTACGTCCTCATTGCGTACAACATTAGAAAACGTAGCCCCCATTAAAAGGAAAGTGATTACTCATAGGAGATTGGCCCCCTAGTTTAATTCAGAACTTTGTACCTTAAAGGGAGAAACCAGGAAATTGGAGAAGAAGTGGCGGTTTTCGCTTTTAGAGGAGTCCTATTTATCCTGGAAAAACAGCGTGCTTCTGTATAAAAGGACCCTGCGCCAAGCTAGATCTGCATATTTTACTTTGCTAATAGAGGAAAATAAGAACAATCCTAGGTTTATTTTTAATACAGTAGCTAAACTTACGAGAAATGAAAACTCTATTATATCATCCATTTCTCCAACTCTTAGCTGTAATGAATTTATGGAATTCTTTATTGATAAAATTGAATCTATTAAAACTAAAATTGATTGCATCCTACCAAACATAACTACTACCTCAATAAGCAATGAGGTACTGAATGTGGCTCTGGAGCCGAATCTCTGTTTGAAGTGTTTAGTTCCAGTTGAGCCTTCTGAGCTTTCAAAAATATTTTCTTCATCTAAGCCTTCAATTTATATGTTGGATCCAATCCCAACAAAATTGTTTAAAGAAGTATTTCCTATTATTATTACCCCCATTTTGGAAATGATTAATTTGTCATTAGTGAATGGTTATGCACCAGAGGCTCTTAAGGTAGCTGTAATAAAACCCCAGTTTAAGAAACCTTCTCTTGATCAAGAAGACCTAATAAATTACAGACCCATATCTAATCTTCCTTTTTTATCTAAAATCCTTGAAAGATTTGTTGCTAATCATCTGAGAGAGCATTTGCTGAATAATGACCTATATGAAGAATGTCAGTCAGGTTTCAGAGCTCATCATAGCACTGAGACAGCTCTCCTTAAAGTTACTAATGATATTCTCATGGCCTCAGACAATGGGCTCTTGTCTATTCTAGTTCTGTTAGATCTCAGTGCTGCTTTTGACACAGTCAATCACAATATCCTCATTGAAAGGTTCGAACACACTGTCGGGATCAAGGGAAAAGGACTAGGCTGGTTTAAATTGTATTTGTCTGATAGATCCCAGTTTCTTCATCTAAATGACAAATCTTCTCCACATTGTAAGGTTACTTGTGGTGTTCCACAGGGTTCTGTACTTGGCCCAATTCTATTTACTATATACATGCTCCCTATTGGTAAAATCATCAGACAGCATGGTGTTAATTTCCACTGTTATGCTCATGATACACAACTGTATTTATCTATAAATCCTGATGAATCCAGTCAGTTTGGTAGATTACAGCCATGTCTAGATAACATAAAAATGTGGATGACTTTAAACTTTCTGCTCTTGAACTCTGAAAAGACAGAAGTTGTTATCTTTGGACCACTAAACCTCTAAAAAAGAAATTGCTTAGTCAGCCGCTTGACCTGGATAGAATCAGGTTGGCATCTGGTGACAATGTAAAGAACCTCTGTGCTATTTTTGATCAGGAAATGTCTTTCAAGTCTCATATAAAACAGGTCTGTAAGATTTCCTTCTTTCATCTTAGGAATATAGCAAAAATTAGAAATATTCTATGTAGGGCAGATACTGAAAAGCTAGTCCATGCATTTGTTACTTCAAGGAAGTTGACAGATTTAAGCTTCTTCGAGAAGTGCGGACCCGTAGGTTTGGACCCAATGCCAGTTGTTTTTCCATACTGTTGGCTAATAAGCAGATTATATCTAAAAATGTGTGTTATTTAGGAGGTTACTTCTACGTTACTTAAATTTCCACATCAACTCGGCAATATTTGTGCGTCATGGCAATACATTTTTCTCAAACGTACAAGCTTTGTATTGTCAAAGTGACATCATTTACCTTCTTACATGCATCCTGTTTAATCTTCAGAAGGTTGATTTTAAGACACTCCTCCACCTGTCCTGTCTGCTCTTGAGCTGCTGCTTCCTCTGGACATAGACTTGAAATCTACACACAACAGAAAAACACACACACACACAACAGAAACAGAATTTAGGAAAATTCCTCTCTAGCCAGCAAGACATGTGAGTGGTAGCACTGTACAAGAACCCATGCTTTTGTTATTTTTAATCAGAGTCTTGTTTTTGTTCAAATCAGTTTTTTGTTGACACGCATGTATATTGGCATCCTGTATTTCAACTTTATTGTGCTAAGTAAACTGCGAAGGGTTCCAATATTTGACCTTCATAATGTAAGATGTCTTTGTAACACATCTGCCAGGACTGAAAAATATTCTACAAAAATATTGTGAAAAAAATGTATTCATCATTCTGTTGAAAACTGTTTCTTTTTGTTGTTTTTTTAAACCTAAAATAATAATTAGGCTTTTAAAAAAAACGTTGGCTTTTTATCGCCCTTTTGTGTCAAACAACCATTTCCAGAAAAAACTGTTGTTTTTTTAATTAGAACAAACGTAAGCGTAGATATTTATCAAAACTGGTATGTTCTATGTTAGTTAGCAATAAATTGAGTTCAAGACAAATATTATTATCTACCTCCTTCAGATCAGTTGGCTACAAAAACATTTACTGACTAGAGAAGATTCGTTTCAAAGTATATTTTTGTGTTCGTTACAATCCAAAATTGACTGCCACTAGAAATGAGCTTTGTTACAACAATGAGGTGATAAATAATTTTGAATAAAGATCTTGTTCAAACACAAAACTGGCAACCTCTTGCGTGCAGTGGATTTGCAGCTGAGGATCCAATCTGTAGTCCAATGCAGACTCTTGTAAAATAACCCGAATCTGATCTTCACAGTCAGGAGACAAACGCTGAAAAACACAAAGCAAAAAAATAGAAGAAATCTTTAATGCTTTGCTCTTTCTATACACATTTTCCATCTTGGAAGACCACCCTTTTCACAACAATCTTACTCCCTACAAATAGGAAACTCAAATATACACTGCAGTAACAAAATTATACCAAGTACTTTTCTGGTGCAAATATCTTAGTACATATAAAATAAGACAAAACTTAACAAGTAACTTTTCTGCAAGATCCAAATTGAAATACTGAGATATTTGCATCAAAAACTAGACTTGGAAAAACTTTGTGTGTTTGCAGTGTGCCCTTAAACTGCAAAATCAGATGGGGAATGTTTCGGCTGAAATTTGAAGTGACTCAATTACATCTGCTGCAAAGCTAAAAAATGAAAACAGCCATCTGTATTATGGGTCTTACCTGGTCCGCGTATTTGAGTTTCAGGCAGGAGATGACCTGACCCTCCAGCTCAGTGTCAGCTGTCCCTTTGTTGAGGATAGACTGACAGAATTTTGGGATATCAGCTTTACAGGCCTTTCTAAGCACCGGGTTCAATCTGTAGTCTGAACACACATACAGAATTGTTATGTTTCCATCTGTTCTAGCTAATATATGTTGGCTTCAGTGCGAAGTCAAAGATCAGAGGGTGTACCTGTGTTTTGGGTAATCTGTCTCTTGGTAATTGTCTGTTTGCATTTAGGATCCATCAGCTCACTGTTCTTGTTCTGTTTCAGACACTGGAGAACATTCTTTCCCTCTGACTCTGTACAGAATCGCTAAACAAGAACAAACAGGAAAACTGTTAAATGAATGCGTTCACATTCTAAATTTCTAGAGTTTGGTAAAGAATGGGAATGGTTATGTGTTGTGCGTTTGGTGTTAACAAAACATGTTGCAAGTATTTTTTTGTTGCAATATCAAACTGTACCCTGGTAAGTTTAAGTGTGGAAAAAAAATTATCTTCCTTTTACCAAATATGGCATCTTTCTCCTAATAAAAGAGCAGCGCCTGCAAAGGCTGCATAGCCTCAGTGACCTTTCTTCCAATGTATTATATTGTGATGTGTGTCCGGATGGGCAAACTGGAATTCTGTAATTACCCCTGGGAGATGAATGATATCTGTCTCTTTTTTCTGTCTTTCTTTCTATTCACTTGGAATACATGATCATGGCATAAGGAATCTTGCAGACAATACAACAAATGTTTACTCTCATATCCCATTCTAGTTTTGGGTAATTAAATTCCCAAACTGTGATTTCCCTAGGTTCCAACAAAAGAAAGGCACAGGAAAGTCTAATGTGTTTAAAGACACACACAATGAATTTCCCTCTGAGCTGTGATTTTACATTTGATTCCTGTTGGTCCCCTGATTCATTTCTTAAACATAACATTTAAAAACAGGGTTTAGACTTAATTAAATAATATGATTATAATGGTAAATTGTTTTTAAATACTAAATTTAACCGGTGGTTATGTTCAGGCAACACCCAAATGAAACCTCTATTTTCTGTCCATATATGACAAACATTGTGCAACTTCAAGGTGTGGTACTAATTAAGATGCATACACGATAGTTTTCAATAAAGGTAGGATCCCACTGCACAAAAAAATTATAAAAATAAATCCACAGATATCAGCATCTATTGTTACTTCCATAAAAATTGCACAGCAGAGTGATGTCTATGTTATTTTTCTGTGCCTGCAGGATTGTTAACCTTTACAAAAATGTTTGATACCAGTTGTATATAATTGGTTGTATTAGAGACTATGAAGAAACGACAATTAATTTTTACAAAACTGTCAAAGTAGTTTATAAAGTTTCCATTATAAAGGAGTCATTAAGTTGCAATATTCACTCCTACTGGGCCGTTATGCGGAGACAGTGACTGTAATGTATGACATACATCCCAAGAAGTGGCTGGTTTTCAACTTTGCCTACCCGGATCATGTGCTTGCAGACTCTCATTAGCTGGTAGTCCAGTTCTGGATCAACCATCTCCACCTCCTGCAGCTTGAAGATCTTTTGGTGACAGCGCTGACCCAGCATCCGTTTGTTCTCCTTCAAACACTCAACTACCTAGGGGAGGATGAGCTTTTGAGTCAAACTTTACATATTCAATGTGATAAAGCGTAACAAAGAACAAGAGACAGAATAAAAAACATGATTATACCCACTCTAGATATAAAACAGATACTCAAACTTAGCTAAACAGATTGTAATTTACAAATGACAATACATTTACAAAAAAAATGATGATTTTTTTCCTTTGATAAATCCAAGTTGTTGTTTATTTAACGTTCTAAAAAATCTTCTCTGAATTGTATACTGTCCCTTTGAATCAGCGGAATGAGCCTAGTCAGTCATAGTTTCCAATATTTAAAGCAACTTGTCAAAAATGTGAACGTTTCTTTTTCAAAATGAAAATAAGCAAAAGGTTTGTGTGTTGCTGCTGACCTGTGCATTTCCAAAGGCCACATTTTGACACAGCCGGGTGATATCCTGCTTACACGAGTCATAAAGCTCCGGCTCCAAACGGATGTCTTCTGACTGACGGATTGACAAAAATAAAGAAAATACAGGACTAAACAAATGAAATCTGTCTGACGGGTTATCCTAAGGTACAACTAAAAAATCCTGCAATAAACGTTCCCTTGGTTCAAGGCAGACGTATACTAAAATATTTGGTAAGACCAAAGATTAATCTTCTGAAACAGCTAAGCAAGTGAGGTTTTTGATTCTAGTGAAGGTACCATTTCCACTTCTTCCACTCTGAGCTGTTTACGACATTTGACTGACACTCGCTGCTCCTTGGCATCTTGCAGGGTGTCATTTCTCACCGTGGTGCTGAGGCAGATAACCACATCCACCCTGAACAACAGATGCATACATTATTATATCATCAACAATTATAGGGTAACGTTTTATAAAAAAAATGTCACAATTTAGATGAAAAGGAATACAACTCCCTGGTAGTTGCATCTTTAGATTGACCTTTAAAAAAAAGCCAACCTTGATGTGAGAAAAAAATGTTTGATTGGAGTTAAATGTAAAGTGTCAGTACTCTAATCAAAGGAAATAGCTACTAGATATCTAAAATGTCAACATGCAAGTTTCCGTCGCAAATCATGCAAGCTAAATCTGAGTAGTTGTTTTTTCTACCAAGAATTATTTAAAAATTAAGATTCATGTAACTTCACTTCACTTATTACTATTTACTCTTCATTGTGGCTTGATTAAACCGACTACCCACAATTTTCAAAAACAAATAGCTTACTTCTTTTTAATGTTAGGACAAAGCTTGAGAACGTCTTCTTTGCAGGCATTCTTGAACTTGTAGGAGAAACGGAAATCTTTGATCTGAATCTGAAGACAGACACAACGTAAAGGCGGCTGTTAAGCGTAGCTGAACACCTCATTTCTACAACTATTACAATTTGATAACAGACTTATATTTCTTAATTTCATGAAACATTCATGAGGGCTTATAATAGCCAAGACCTTGCCAGAAAAACTTTTAATGCGCAAAATAATCCTGGTGCAAAATTGTTCCACAGAAATAAAAACTTTGTATGTTTATATCACATTACATGATCTAAAAGAAAGAAAAATTTAAAAGCTGAGCTGCAACAGCACAGAGGCTTAACAATCTGCTCACCAGCTGGAAGTGTGTAACGCCCACTGCACATTTCTCATTCATCTCCTTCTGATGTTTGTTCTGAATCAAACATTCCATTAGGTCACCAGTGTCAATCTGATTGTCAGCTACCTCCTGAAATGTAGAGAGCAAGAGGAACGAAAAAAATTAAATAATTCAAAAATAAATTTTGTGTTTTGCACTTAATTTTAGGTTGCTGTTGTATTCATGAAAAAAAAAATCTTATATCTTATATTTCAACACTAAGGAAACCAGAAAAGACCAATGGATACTCACATGGCAGTAGGCTTGAATTACAGGTTCACAGGCTCGGATTAATAAGGCCTCGATCTGAATATCCTAAAGAGTGATGATGTTTAGTCAGCGAATTAAAAACTAACAACAGCAAAACCTAAATGGTTTTCCTCTGCCGATAAATCATTAAAACATTTTTAAATGCAAAACAAACCTCTGATTCAAGCTCTGTAAGGTTTCCCACCACATCTCTGCAGTCTGACACTAGATCCTCCAGATGATCCTGCAGACACTCCAACTCCTGGCCAGTCTCTGATTTGTCACTGCACCACTTCCCCAGGTCAGACATGCAGCGCCTTTGCAGCTCAGGATCTAGCTTCACGTCTAGCGCTCTCTGGTGGAGAATCCGTTGTACCTCTACCTTACAGTCCCTGGAAAGCTGGGAATTATATTTGAGGGTGTTCATAATGTGACTTAAAAGAAAAAACAAGCACTCCGGCCCAGATAACCCCCAAGGTTAGCCTACTGTTAAAACAATGCCATTAACAGTTTTTCGTTTAGATTCAAGTTTTCACTCTGCATTGCAATACACAAAATCTTATGAAGTATTTTTGCCTAGTTTCCAGTGCAAGTATCTTAGTACACCTATATTAAACCAAAATTACTACATTTTCACTTCTCTTTTTTCCCAATTTGTTTTAGGTAAAAAAAAACATATTTATATATAAAAAATAATATACACACCCTTCGTCCCTGCTCCACTGAGCGATAAGCATGGCGATACAGGCATGAGAAAACAGCACCAGGTGGAATCATCTCACTTGTTTCATTCCAGCCATGTGTGTGGCACAGTCTAGCAGCATCCCCCTGACATTTCTTGTACAAAATCGGGTCCAGCCTGAGGAACAGCATTGCATTATGGATACAGTTGTAGTTTGATTGATTAAATTAAGATTGTAATTATTATAATTATTATTTTGCAGGGCTTGCACATTTCTTCCCCTGGTATTTATAAAGATCCTTAGTCTTTAATCCTAACAATTATTAACTAACAGTATATAATTCTATTTTTAATGTTAATCCAAAAGTTAGCCAATGGGACATTCTTATGCCAGCAAAAGAATTATGATATTTAATGGTATTTTTATTGTATTTAATGGTATTTTTAATTTTTTAATTAGTGACAGTGTACAGTATACATTAAACTCAAGGAGGGAAGATGCTTGGTACTAGATTTTAGCTCAGGTGCCCATTTTCATCTGTAGTCTCCATACCAGCCAATGTTATCGCAATCAAAAGATTTTTTAGAAGCTCAGCTTACTTCCAATCTCTGGCAATGAAGTATTGCAGCTCCAGCAATCTGTGTTCACAATCCTCTACCATCTTTTCAGTGTACAGGTGCTCCATCAGGCAAGAGAGGATCCTGCAAAATCAAAACTAATTCTGTATAATTACGGCTCAAAACCATAAGCAAATTCCTCTGTTCATTGATAATTGTGCATACACCGTATTACAGCAGATTACAGAAATTATTGCAAATGCTCAGTTAGTTTTTTGAATTATCTTTTAGGTTAGCTTTGATATATACTACAAGAAAAACTTACATGGGGTCTCCGTTGCGAATGTGTTTGCAGGCTGTCTGGATGACGGACTCGCAGGCCTCGTTAAGCGCCCTGTCTATTCGATAGTCGGCTCCTGGGTCTGCTTCCTGCATCAGTTCCTTGAGCTGAGCACAGGTGGGAAAAGTGAACTTTGAAGAACCTAATCCAACCAGATATTGAAGCTGGTCATACAACTCAGGACACTAACAAAGGTAGCAGAGCCACACTGAGCCCTTCAAAAATAGACATCAGCAGTGTTTTGCTCTATCCTCCAGTTCTGTAGGCAAATATGTATTTCTTTTATATGTAATAATTAAAAATGCAAACAAATAATCAACTTTAGATCAACAATCAAAAATGGTTAATTCAATTAGCTGATAATGTCAATGTAGGACGTTCTTTCAGTGTTATGGTATGGGGTCATTCCAGAAGGGGGTACCACTATTCATCCTTAAGTACAGTCCGGTGATAGTTGCAAGAGAAATAATCATGGTGGTGAATGCACTGCTGGCTTTAACAACTCCCAAATGGACCATTGTTAAAAAAACAGGCAACATATAGAACATTTCATTTTTATGATGTTGATTATTGTGCATTATTGGTTGACAAATAAATACATTACAGACCAAAGGTTTGGACACACCTTCTGATTCAAAGAGTTCTCTTTATTTTTATGAGTATGGAAATTGAAGATTCACACTAACTGCGTCAAAATTATGAAGTGGAATTACATACTTAACACAAAACTGTGAAACAACTGAAAATATGTCTTATATTTTAGGTTCTATAAATTAGCCACCTTTTGCTTTGATTATTAATTTGCACACTCTAGGCATTTTCTTGATGAACTCCAAGAGGTAGTCACCTGAAATGGTCTTCCAACAGTCTTAAAGGATTTACCAGAGATTCTTAGCAGTTGTTGGCTCTTTTGCCTTCACTTTGCGGTCCAGCTCCCACTAAACCATCTTCTTTGGGTTCAGGTCCTCTGTGACTGTGGAGACCAGGTCATCTGGCGCAGCACCCTATCACTCCCCTTCTAGGATGAATAGCCCTTACACAGCCTGGAGGTGTGTTTTGGTTGTGCTGTTAAAAAATAAATGATGGTCCAACAAAACGCAAACTAGATGGAATAGCATTCCGCTGCAAGATGCTGTTGTAGCCAGTATGCCTTCAATTTTGAACAACAGTGTGACGAGCAAAGCACCCAACAACATCCCACCTCCTCCATGCTTCACGGTGGGAAAAGGCATGTAGAGTCCATGCGTTCAATTTTCAAAGTTGCATAAAGACACAGTGGTTGGAATTTGCATTTGCAAATTGCATTGCTTGGTATCATTTTTTCAGCACAACCTTCCTTTTGTGGATTTAGTTATCTTTCCATTTTGAAATACCATATTAAACACAGCGGACCTACAAATCACACAAAAAACATAAAATCCGAGTACAAAAAAGTCATACTTTTTACTTTGAAAACCACAAATATGTTTTTCACAGCTTAGAATACAAATATCAATTGTACATTTTAAAACCAACATACAATCTTTCACAGAAAAAAGTAATTTAGGACTTTATTCTGCATAAAATGCAGGCTTTACCTCGTAATGTCTCACAAAAATTTTTAACAAACCAATTTTAAAACAAATAGAAATTGTAAATTTCAAAACCTAGGTACACTGCTATCACACAAAAAAGTAATATAACACTTTCTACATAAAATGCAGGTCATGCCTCAGAGTTTATGCTTGGCTCTGCTACCTGAGCCAGCAGAGATCGCGACCTGATGGGCGTGTCCCGCCGTCCCGTCCTCTGGGTAGATCTCTAACTCGTCCGAGGCTCATCTCGCTCCCCCTTTCTCGCCCCCCCCCCCTCTCGCTCCTCCTCTCTCGCTCCTCCTCCAATAAAACCACAGATCATCCCTTTCGTTGTAAAAGTCAATGCTTTCTGGCTCCAATTTGCGCTCCAACCCCTTTTCCTCAGCTGCCTCCAGCTCTAGGAAGAGCTCCACTGTCCGCTCCATATTCGTCACTCGCCTCACAATCTTATCTTACAAAACCAACCAAACTCTAACATAAGACACTAAACTGACCACTTCACACCACCTAAACACTCAAAATACACTAAATATCACAGATTACTGAAATCGCGGAACTTAGTAATGCTGATTCTGTCTCTCTCTGTGGCGCCGATGACAATCCCATAAATTTCCCTTTTTTCCTGGAGAAACCAAATGCCGTAGTTTGCGATTATGATTTTTGATTGATTAATGTGATGCATCTTTCCGCCAATAGGAGAGCGTGTTGTCGTGGTTTTTTTGTTCTTTTTTTTTTGTCTGTGAAAAGCTAATATTTCCCCTGTCTATGAGACGCACACCAAACACTCCAGAAGTGACGACAATATTTAGAAAAAAGTATGGTCTAAATACTTCACCCAAACTCTCGTTTTACACTGCATTTTGCTGATACACCATATTTTGTCGGCGACGTAATTTTGACGCACCGGCGCGTCGATGGACTCCAGAGGGTTAAAGTAATGATGGCTAATCGTTTTTCTTTACTTGGCCGCTTTTTTCTTGCCATAATATAAATTCTAGCAGTCTATTCAGTAGGACTATCAACTGTGCCTCCACATCTGTCTTCTGCACAACACAACTGATTTATGCAACCCCATTTATAAGGCAAGAAATCCCACTTGTTAAACCTGACAGGGCACACCTGTGAAGTGAATACCATTTCATATGACTACCTCTTGAAGTTCATCAAGAGAATGACAAGTGTGTACGAAGCAGTAATCAAAGCAAAAGGTGGCTCTTTGAAGAATCTATAAAATAAGACATTTTTCAGTTGTTCACAGTATATAATTCCACATGTATTAATTTTTTGTTTTGATGTGAATCTAAAATTTTCATAATCATGAAAATAAAGAGAACTCTTTGAATCAGAAGGTGTGTCTAAATTTTTCGTCTGTACTGTATATTACAATTTGAAAATTTGAAATTTGCTGCACTCACTCCATTTTGTTCACAGTTAACCTGTACTGATCTTTTCGTTTTTGTGAAAGTTACAAGTATGATTTTTGCCTGTAGTTTATCTGTCCTTATGACTGAGTTGCATAATAGTACATTTTGTTACATTGATATGTGCATGTTCTAAGCGTTCCCCTTTTTCTCCTCTCTGCTTCCTGCACCTTCAAAGCACTTGACATATATTGGACAACTATTACTGCACTCTAAATAGTTATTTGCGTTGTTAGCTCACTGGTATTACATGGGCAACATATTAATGATTTTTTGTTCTGCCACAGTAAATAGTGACAAGACCACCATGCCCACTCTTTTAATCCTTTGTTTAGCTGTAAACTAACTAACAGCTGTTTTGATAAATAATCTGAGTTCATTTTAACAGTAGAACCCTTAAACTACCAATCCAATCAAAAAAAGTAATCAAGCAATCTACCCTGCTGACTGTAACTGATCACCAAAGAAAGTGATTCATCAAGACTAAAAACACAGACCAAATAGGGCTGCCAACAAACAGCATCTTTGTTTTACTAGAATAAAATGGTTAAAAATAATTTCCCAGCAGAACTTTCATTAAATAATATAACAAAGATTATATATAGGATTTTCTAAATGGGGACTTAATTGCTTCTACTTGATGGTTTTCATCAACCAAGGTAAGAAAACATTTATATTTATTTCCACATCCTCTTGCTTATTAAGATTAAGAAATATGTTGTGATGGTTGGTGTTTTTTTACTGAAAATCTTAAATTGCTGAATCTTTAGAATATGACAAGCCAAAGATTTTTTATTTTAAAAGCAGCTGATTAAACATAATCTTTGTTTGTTCTAATAGCTTAAAACACTAATTGCAAAATGATTACAGTGGCCCAAGAATGAAAATATGCAAGTATATCAATCATGACCTTGAATCATCTTGGTCATTCTTTGGCTAGTAGACCTGGCAGTTTAAAATAAACACGTTTTTTAATTCAAATGTATCTTACTCTTGATCTTAATGACGCTAAAGGTATTTCCAACTCACTGCTTTGTGACATTTGGGTTCAATGGCTTCATCGTCTCCTCGACCAACCCTCATTAGGCAATGTAGAGTTCGGCCTTTCCGATGTAAACCAGAGCAATGATTCTCGATCTCACTGCGACAGGATAGCACGATCTCAGGACTTAGGGAGAAATCTTCCATCAGCATCCGCCGGTAGTCCAGCATTTCTCCCTGACACTCACCGCTAACTACTCGACCTAAAACAGATTTCATTCAGCAGAAAACAAATGCAAAAATGCTTTTTCCCTATGTGTAGAAATTTGGATTTACAACCTTCTTAAACAGTTTATGTGTGAGAAGATTATAGGAAAAAAAATCACTGTAGGTCATAAACCACAAAATCAATAAATATTAATTGTATCTAAGCTAAAGACCGAATACAAAGTCATTCACCTCGATGCACAGCAGCCTCAAGGCACAGTAAGAGGTACGACAGACGGGTTTCTTTAGCTCGAGGCAAGTTTGCATCTACGTTGCAGCGGTACTTTCTCAGGTCCGACTTGCAAGCTTTGGCGAGCGAGTAGCTCACCTTATAGTCCTGGGCAATCAGCTTCTGTCGAGTAGTCAGTGCCTCTCGACACTAAAAACACAAACACAATCAGTATCAGGAACTAAATAGAATGTTTCCCAGACCTCTGAAGGCCAGTAATTTGTCAGGGGAAAATTATGAAATAAAAACATGCACAGGACTCACCCTTTCAGACATAGCCTCCTCAAACTTGTGATTAAAGAGACATTTATAAACTTTGCCTTCCCCAGCTGCTGTCTGTTTAAAAAACAAAAAAATGAGGGCAGAACTATTAATAAAAGCTGGCCACTTTTTCTACAGAAATTCTCCACAATGATATGTGACAAAGTTTATATCCTCTGTGCTAGTGTTTATCCTATCTTTAAAAACCTGGTAAGGTTGGGACAATATCCTCAAAAATGTAGAGGTAAAGGCGGAGATCAAGGTTAGCTGAAAATACAAAGTAAAGATACAGAAGAAAAAAAATCATATTTGAAACAAAAAGGTAATAGAATTTTCTACTCTGGGAGTCCGAAACAACTCTTTTACTCCTGATATGATACGGATATTGCAATCTTCACTATTACCGGATACTGATATTGACCCAATACAGTATCAGTTTGGATTATACATACTTGTTATAAATCTGGGTCTACCCGCTTAGGCTGCTGTCCCCGTGACCCGATCCACGATAAGCGGAAGATAATGGATGGACAGATGGATGTTACTTTTGTATTGTGGAATGTTACAAAAGTCTATTAAATGATTATACATTTATTATTAATCAATGGGTTACATTAAGTTTAACCTGAAACATAAGAATCTTCTACATGTTTGAAAGCCCACATTGTTTATGCTCAGTTTATGGCTTGTAGTAATAAATTTTTTGTTTTTATTATATTAATTATAATGTCCTATGTTACTGACCTTACTTTGATGGATGTCTCTTGAATACATTACAGTTGTACAACAGTTCACAAGTTTTTCTCCCTTTTTTATTCCTCCGTGCAGAATTTGAGAGATGTTGACTTGGATTTCTTCTGTTAATAATTGAGTGTAAATGGCAGGAGGAGTTTTTTGTTGTTAAAACATACTTCAAGTACCACTGAGTGCATTTGTGTAATTGTGTGTTTACCAAAGTTGTTCCCTGTATATGACTTCTATTTCATTTAGTATGCAGAATTACGTTACTTATGAGCCTTTTGTACAGCTTTATTGGAACATTTGGAACACTAACTGGTCACATGAAACTTCCCCAGTTCTGTGTAACCATGATAAATTTATACATTAGAAGTTGTGTGCTTAGCTGAAACATGTTTAATGAAAAGTACATCAACATTGCATGTGGGATCTGCATGTTGGATACAAGCACTGCTGAATAGAAAGGGTGGTGCGGATTAAACCATAGAACAGAATATAATGGAGATTATCCAATAGCTGATATTGGACTGATATCCTATGTTAATATCGGATCAGGACACGCCTAGTTCTTTTTTTAATTAAATAAAGGCTATTACCTAATGTCCTTTATTATAACAACATTCTCACATTTTCACAGAACCGTTCCCGGTCATCTCTGCAGGCCAAATAGAGGTAGCGGTCGAGGTGAAAATCATCAGAGGAGAGTTCTGCAACTCTCATGATGGCCTTCTTACAGTCATCCTTGATGTGGTGTGGGCTTGATTGTACTTCACCCTCAAGAATTAAGCCCTTCTCAAGACAGGCAATCACTTCCCCCTGTGAATGAATGTCCTGCACAAATAAAGACAGTATGAGCAGAGACGAACCAGAATCTAGTACAGTTCAAACAGTCCAGTTTATCCTGGTTATCAACTCTCAGTAAGTAATATAAGTCCTGTTAAACTGGTAATAATGAGTTACAACGTTTAATTTCCCTTTGGGATTAATAAAGCTGCTATTATAAACCCTATTATAAACCCCAATTACCACTATGTTTTGCAATTGGGTTTCTTATAAGTTTATCATTTTTAGACATTACAATTACACATACATCCTACTTTAATAAGCATAAATTCAATACAGGGCTACAGCTAACGAATATTTTAATAAGTATTCAATCCATTAGTCTATTGATTAATCAAGAGATCGGATAGAAAATTAGAATTTAAGCTTGTTGTATACAATGAAGGAAATATCCAAATGCATGCATTCCTTTTCTAAATAGGAAAATAAAGATTATATTGTCTAATATGCAGCACGGCAGTGTTTTCCCATTAGCATGTACATGTACACAAATTTATTTCATCAAATCTGAAAATAGCTTTAAAACTAATAAAAAATAAAAAGCTAATATTAACTTAAATGCAATCATTACAAAACTATTACACCATACTAGCATTGTGACTGATCTACTATGGTACTATCACACTGTATGAGCTTAAACCACACTGATGTGAAAAAGGCCCCATAAACCAGACACGGTACAAAGCCTTGTAATCCAGATAACCTAAAGAGTCCCCACAAAGCTGCATAACAAAGTGCTTGTCTAGCTGAGCCTGAGTACCGTACTTCACTTTAGTGAGGGTACATTTCAGTGATAGTACTAAGGGAAATGTGGTCTTATGGTACTATCACTGTATGGCTTGAAACAACAGTTTGCCCATAAGAGCACAAATACCAGAGTGTGCCAATTATCTCAGTAATTTACTTGATCTAATATAAAAATAGCTGTATATAAGCCTAATTGAAGCTAAAAGGTTAATTGGACTCTTGCTATGTCAACTAATAATATTGTAGTAGTATAACACTGTATGGCTATAAACCAGAGTATCCTGACAAAAATCCAAAAAGTCCCGTCAAAGCTTCATAAACGAGAGTAAGAATCAAAGACACTGCATGTCCTAACAATGTTAGCTAATGAGCTTTACCAGCTGTGTGTGAGTTCGACATTTCAGTGATAGTATTGTGAAAAGCTCAGTAATATGTGTCATAAAATGAGTCATGGAAGCAACTGTCTCTCTTTTGGTACTATGTACTAATTCCTACAGCAACTCTCTCTCAAATGCAAGTATAGCTATCTGTTTTACTGAGAGTATATTCAGTGAGTGAACAAGCTTTTTAACAAACTCTTCTGGTTTGAAAACCGTGATGGGTATCGAACAAAATTAAAAAACCAGGAGCGAGGCATGTCTTTCATCTATGACTGTGCCATAGCTCTGGTGAATATGTTTTAGACCTGAAGAAGTGTTTTGCATAAAAGGCTAAATCTCTTCAAGACAAGTAAGATGCCTTTGTTTAAAACTCCAAAATGTTCTGGATCACTGAGAATCTACACCAACAACAATGATCTGACAGGTTAAACCAGGTTACATCTACAATATTTAAAGTTCGATCATGTTACAAAATATGTAACAAAATATGTAACGTTTTACTGGCATTCATCCATCCCATAACTATTCTGGTTGGACAAGTCTAACATGTTTGTAAGAAACACGTCTTACATGTGAAGTTTTGGGTTTTTTTTAAGCTCAAAATGAACTTAAACTCAATTTACTTTAGGAGTTACCTAGAACTGAATTTCGTCCCAAATGGGCCAGAATCGTCAAATCATTGCTCAAAATACTTGTAATATCTGTTACTGAAACACCTTTCAGCAAAACATTAGAGAATGCGTTCTTGACTAAACAAAATATGCAATTTTAATAAAATGCCGAAATTTTCAATTACAAGATTTTCGCATTAGTGCTGCTATATAAATATTTGGTTTGAAAAGTTTATGAAAGAGCATTCATGTATGACATGTTTAGAGAGCACAGGTGTTTTGACATGACAAAGGTTGTTTCTCTTTTTTCTTTTTCTTTAACTTCCAAAGAAATTGTCCAAAAAAACAAAACAGTAAAGTTCATGCAATTATTTTAAAACCAAAAATGTTTAAGCAATATTGCGATTATTATAACAGATTTAAGGGTACAATGTCCTGCAGCAACAGCTCTAACAATAGTTGCATACTTACCCAAACCAACACAATGATATACAAAAAAAAAAAAAGAATAAACTTACAGATGTGCAAAACATTCTTAAAGAAAACCCCAAAACCTAACCAATGATTAATAAAATCTACAAAGTATTTAGCGACAAGAACCATTACTAACTCATAAAAAAAAAATGAGAATTTTCTTTTCACATTTTTGATTTGCCAATGTTAAAGCAAAGCTCACCTTCTCTCCAGTGCTAATGCTGCCACAGTGCAGTGTGTTGATGTCATCCCGACATTTGTCCACAAAACCGCAAATTAGTCTAAAATCACTGTAGATGATGCTGGCCATTTTGGTGAGGTACTGGTTGCACTGGTGGTCGGTGATGTTACCACGATTATCCACCAGACAGGAAACCAGGTAGCCCTTTCCCAGCTCCTCTGCTGCACATTCTTTAATCTAAATGTTGAAAAGACTTACGTTTAAAAAAAGGAAAAAAAAAGCATCAGGGTTCTTCTTACAAAGCGTTAACCAGAGTTGATATAAGTAGTATGTTTTATCTTTCCATCAAATTGTTGAACTTCCTTTACAGTTATGTTTTATTGCCATCTTTGACTTGTGTAGTCAAAGTTCGATGATTAATTAGTTTTAGTTAGTTCAATTAGGGTTTATAAAGCAAACTACAGCAATGAAGTTTACACTACAATCTAAATATCATCTAAATAAACAAAATATTTAATATGCACTTATTCTAAATTTCGACCTTATTAAAATGTTCAAGTTGAATATATTGTTGAGGGGGCCCAGCATGAAGTTGGAGGCAGGGCAGAAGCAGATGAAAATCAGTGCAAGAGCAAGAAAGTGGCACATCAGCCCAAAATTCTAAGTTTATGGAATTGATCCAGTTTAGGTACAATAACTGATCAATTCTGACAAAATGTTTGTATATAAAATGCAAGGACAAAATTCAGATATTGGGCTACATAGGTTTAAAGTTGGTGTCTGACCTCAGAGATGGTTGTCTTGCAGACCTCCACAGCTACAGACTCAAACTTTGGGTCGGTGGTGAGGTTTAACTTATAATTCCACAGAAGCTGGGAAAAAGCATACATAGAAGTTTCATGAATCTGTTTTTTTTTGGAGTACAGCCTTGATTGACTGGTTTCGGACAAAACCTGTAAAAACCGAAGAAACTAAGACAACTAATTAGCATTCATATAAAAATAAATCAAAAATAGATTGGATGTGCTAAATCCAGGTAGTTTTTAAATACCACACACACACTCAAATATTGAACTCTAAATAAAATAAGATTTAGAGCAGGAAAACTCACATGATTGCATTCAGAGGCGATTTCACTTTCCTAAAAGAAAAAAAGAGAGAAAAAAGACTAATAATGGTTACAGGGCTGGCATTACATTTTTAGGAATATCTTGAAACAGTTTGATGCTTTGCAAAGGATTCAGACTCCAAAAATAAAGACAAGTTCAATGTTTTTTGAAATAGCATTTAGTTTGGTCTTCTCTTGATCTCACAATAAACTCAATTGTGTAGAACTTTCCTAGTAGCTGCCGACAAACCTAGTTCTTGATGTCCAAGCTGGTTTATTCTAAAAACAGGATGTAAATTGGTAAAAGAAGGCATTTGAACATTTGAAGGCATTAAAGTTTAATAACAGTAGAAAGAGTTGATTTCATTTATCTAAGAGGTGGAGATATTAAGGGCAGAGTGATTTTAGTCAGAAGGGGACAAACCAAAACCGAACCTCTGGAATGCAGTTGATGATTCAAAATTTAGAACAAGGCAAATATTGGCTTATTAATTTAAATTAAATCCCTCTTCTTTCTAGAAATAAAACGAATGAGTTGACAGAATATTTTTACAAAAACAGTTTATTATTTCAGTCTGTTCGGAGTTGGCCTGATTCCAAAGCCGGATTTTTCAAAATAATCAAATCTTAAAAATCAAAAGAAAATTAGACTAATGGGTAAGATCTATTGTCAACCAAAGCCTAGTAAAGACTGGACAAGCCTCCAGTGTGTGTCTCATATAAGCATTACATTGATTAAAATAATCTAAAGCTAAGAATGTGTAGCATTAAAAGCATTTGTCTGAATATATCATAACACAGAGCTTAGGCAGAACACTCGTCTCGGCCTGTGATCTTTGCAGACTGACTTTAACGGATGTCTAAAGACTCTGAAAACAAAATCCTAGATTCAAACATGTAAGTAAATCCGGGTGGAGTTTTTTTTATTGTTAAATGTCTCAACAATAGTTGTGCCTACCATTTCCAATGAAGTAGAATTCTACAAGGCATGTCATTAATCCCCACTCATCCGTTTCTTACTGGTACAAAACAGCAAACCCTCAATATACCTTAATTGAGAGAGTGAGAGAGAGAGCCAGAGACACACGAGCATAGTGAGCCTATAGTTTGTCCGAGCAGCTCTGTGCGAGCGTGTGTGATCTTTGTGTGCAGATGCTTAAAATTATTGTTCCTTTAGCAGATGTGAGTTCTCAAATGGGAATCACCTCATAAACCAAGTGTCACAAAAATCATGCCATATAAACAAGCCTTTCAAAGTTAAGATGCGAGCGGCGTCTTTTAGCATGCATCTTATAATTTTTCCAACTATACTTTGTACTGATGATCAAAATAAAATTTTAAGAAGTCGTTTGTGAGGAATTTTTTTTTCTTCGCATTAAACAAATGCTTGGGCCTTAAAACAGGTTTTGTTGTTTGGTTTCAGTGTATTGGAGAGTATATCATTGCATAATAATTGTAAACATACCAAGATAGTCGTTCTAAAAAGAATCTGCCTTCTTTTTGGAACGTAACCCCGTAATAAACACTGATCACTGAATGCATGATGATGGCAAATGGAGACAATTCTGAACTAATCACTAAGTTATACAAAATCAGAATTTCTATTGACCATCTGTTCTGATGTACAATGACAAAGTAAAAATCTTAAACTATTTATTTTTCTTATTTTTAAGATAACAGAGCAACAACATCACATCAAACTAGAGAGAATGTTCTTAAGTCATCTTCATCTAGGCTCAGAAGCCAAGTACCACGTACACAAAACCACATTATAGAAGCCACAGAGAGCAGCTTTACAGTTAGAGTATAAACAGAACTCTGAACTCCCGGTCAGCAGGAAACAGGCTAAGCTTGCAGAAAGCACAAAGTTTGTCAGAGATTAAATTTTTTTGTAAAAGAAGTAATCAAAATAACAGCAAATAGGTTAATGATTCTTACCTAAAATCTTATCACCCCCTAGTGAGACATAAATGTTACTTGTTACTTGTTAAATGTTAAACAGAACTTCTCTTTTGTAGTTGATAAATTAGAACCTCTCATGATACCTCATGAGAGGTTCTACTTTAGAAACAGTGGATAAACAAAATGACAAATAAAACAAATTTGGGAAGAATAATCTTGATTACCTAAATAAAAATAAAACTTACAGTTGGGCTTTTTCAGGGCAGTAAGAAAAAAAAACATTTTCTATAAGCTCTAATTCTGGAATTTTTGCAACTGTTCTTTACAAATTGCTTGGACAAAACCCTTTTCTTGTGTAAAGGATCGTCTTCCTCCAAACGTTAAATCTTAAATCAGCTTAACAGGCTTTACCTCTAAAGGAACTGGGGATCATTTCTCATGTTGTTGCTGCTTTTGTAGTTTTTATTCGTTTATAGCAGGATAGTGTTGTTTGTGTACTGAATAGCTGTTAAGTAAGGTCGTCTAGTAAATTTGCCCAAAATCAAAATGAAAGAATATGAATAAAAGGAGGGTCAAATCCCTGCTCTGTAGTTTCCTTTTTGTTTCGGTGCTTCATTCATACGTTACAGAACCGAAGGTCATGACGACACAAGCCCTGGCAGAAACTGGAGTCCGACAGTCAGAGGATTTATGTTATTTAAATCGATTCTTAATCACGATTCTTATGTAAATCAATATCAGCCTATGCATGTTCTTGTGCCTTTCTCCCTCCACTGGATTAAAAAGGTTTTTAAGAAACTAACCGATGTTAATATCTTTCAGTTTTAGTTTGCTGGGATAAGTAACAACCTTACAAAATTTATGACAACCCTGGAATTTCAGTAGGTATTTACTTCTTCTAATCCCTCCACAAGTATTTTCAATTAATCTGCTGCAAAACTGTATGGTAATAACAATAAGTTCAATACTACAATAAAACAATTTAATATACAGGTTGTAATTAATTTTAGACCAATAATTCAGTGAACCTCTATAAAAAAAGAGTCCTTGCTGCACCATTCATTAAATCAAGAACTAGAGTAAGACTCAAAGTATCTCCTTGACCCAGATTTTTGAATCTCATGTAGTCTCAACTAAATAAGAACCTCCTTCACCAGGAGTTTCTCAAGACCTAGATATAAACAGCTTCTCACGAATGTTTATCCAAAAATTAGAAGCTTATGACTGTGAGGAAACAAAGGACAGTATAACATCAAGGCTTTTCCTAGCATCTGCCACCTTCTGCGAACTCAGTTAATGAGTTCAAAAAGTGAATAAAAAATAAGTTGCCATTTAGAAAAGAAACTAAATATCTTCCTCTTGTTCAGAGAACCCAATTAGTAACTGTATATTTAGGTTAAAAAAACTTGTTGTGTAAAAGCCTTATGAACATGCACATGAGCAAACGCTTCTTAGCAGATTGCTGGAAAACTTTCTTACCAATAGAACATTTAATATCACAACTGCTTTCAGTTTCATCATATGATATAGGGTTGGGGAATTCTTTTTTTAATGCATTGGGACAACATTTTGAGAAACTGTAAAACTTTAATGGCTATATACTAAATTATAACGTACTTTTGAGAAATATAGGAACTAATGCATCAGCAAACCATCAACTAAAACAATTGACTAGGTAATAGTTACTCTGCAGAAGTGAGTTGTAAATACGTAAATGTACGCTTTTCCGAATAGGTTAACTACACTGTACTTTTACTTGAGTAGTAGTGTTATGAAGTATCACTATCTTACTTGAGTAAAGCTTCACAAAATGACAAGCTGGTTTTATCAGAAATGCACCAGACACTGGCTTAGATTATGTTGAACTGACACTTCTTGTTCTTCCAACAGCTTTGAATTTCGTTTATTTTTGTTTAGCCTTTTGTGTTATTGGAAATCAACAAGATACACAGAACACTATGTATTGCCACTTGAACTACTTTATCCTGTTCTTACATACTTATGTATTACCTATGGTAAGTATCAGTTTCATTTCGAAATAAAAACTACATTTGTAAAAAAAAATTAGTCTTTGTAGACAACAACAATAACAAATCACAGTATGGAAAAATCCCAGATACATACTTTCTATACTAGATTTTTGATAATTGAGGTTTAGTCGCTCTAAATATGTAAAATCGGTCCAAGGCCCATTTGAAAGCCACTGCACTTGAATATGAATGTATGTATGTATGCAAGTAAAATATCAAGCAAACAATGACCCCTAAAACCTTTCTGTAAAAGGGTTTCTCTAGTATTTGTCTCATCATTTCAACGTTTATCCTTTCACCAAACTAAAGAAACCAAAGGAAAAAAAAACTACTTAACTTAAACATTCCTGCCATTGCACCACACCAAAATATGGTTCCAGTGTTCTTTACTTTGTTATGCATTAGCTGTAACCCCTCACAACTGGCTACAATTTAAAACTGATTCGTTTAGGGTGCTCAACATGACGTTCCCAAAAAGCGAGCTTTAGCAGCTGTTAGCTAGCTAGCTGCTAGCGCAGGCACACCCCGCAGTTGTTCTCAAACTAAAACATCTCCTAGAACTCTGTACCTCTTTTTTGTCCTGAAGACACTCTAGTACCGCCAGGTTGTTGTTCCAGGAATGTTTCGGACAACGCCGGGTCAGATCATCCCTACAAGCCGCCTCATCGGACAGCCTCCAGCCGGTAGAGCGCCTCCGAGTTATTGAGGCCCCCGCACCCTGGTTCCTGTCGGCAGCTCCTAGGTTTACCCCGGCTCCTATACCCGCGGCGGGATTAAGGGGGTTCCCCCCATTAGCAACGAGTCTGCTGACACCGAAGTTTTCACCTAGAACCCGATGCGAAACCGAAAAGATGCACATCACCAGCAGAAGCGGAGGAACACGTATACAGTCCGCCATCTTCACAGAGCAACGCTCATCCTTTAGAGGCGTTCAGGAACGCTCGGACAGTTTGAAACTAAGAATAAAGGCGTGGATGGTTTTCCTTCGGAATTATTCATGAGCCCAGTAGGCACCCAATAGGGTTTGTACATTTTCAAGAATAGATGAGTGTTACAAAGTTTCTAAATGCTCAGAAACCCCTATTAATATATTTAATTCAGAACAAGACGGAAAAAACCCACCAAGTCCTAAATCACTAAAAAGCTGGCGACATTTTATCCAACTTCCTTCAAATCAAAGCAAACTGTCTTTTTAAAGTTTCGATTTACCAAACATTTCCTAAAAGCAGCAGCAAATAGTTAAGCCGTGCTGACAATTATCCAGTAGCAGTTTATGCACACTGATATAACATCTTAATGTAGATTATTGAAAATTAAAGCCAATAAAATTGAGAAACATGACACACTAATCAACTCTCAGCAATAAATGGCCTTAAAAATGATCAACTGTAAGTTCATAGAACCACTTAAGACTTATTAAGATTTTTCTGGGTAGTATCTGGGGAATGGAGAGAAATAAATGAGGAAAAAATAATCTGGATTTGTTCAATTGAGTGCTCAAGGCAACAGACTGTCTGTTATATAAAAGGGTATGAGGTTATAAACAAAGCATTTGTTGTTATAAAAGTAAAATGATTTTTTTTTTTTTTTTAAATGAAGTAGCCTGTAATATATGTCAAAAAAGTGTATATGATGCAGCCAGCGGAAAGGAATTTACCAACTAATATTTGAAACTAGACACTGAAAAGAATGTACTTCTCATTTTACTGTTATATCTTGGTGGACTTAACTTTACACTTACTCCACATTCTGAAATATTCATTCTTTCCACTATAAGCTTCATTGTAACAATAACCTAAGGTTACATTTATATTTCATGCATGTAATACTTGAAAAACATAATTGTACAGCACCGTTAAACAACACAGTATCTGTTTTGTTCCGTTTGTGTTTGGCTTTCTTTGCAGGCCTTATCTTTGCATTTTCTGTAAACATTTAAATAACTATCTTTTTAGTATTTTATTAATCAATTGTTGAAATTATTTAAAAAAATTAAACCATTTAAGGAAGTAACATATGACAGTTCAGTTTGTTTTCAGACGTACTTCAGCCATTTACCTTTCCCAGCCGATGTGCATATTTTATTAGTCCCGTGACTGTACCATACCAAGAAATGTAGAAGAGGGGGATGTTTTGATATTAGTGCTAGGTTTTGATTACATATTTGGATTTGAGTATTTTCTGTTTGTCTTAGATTGTAAATGTAATCTTTTTATTTGTTCATTTAATGTAACAGTTTCTCCCATTATAGTTCTCGTTTTATTTAAGCTTTCAGTCATTCATTGTTCAGGGGTTGTTAGTGTTTTTGGTACACTTTGGTCAAAAAAAAATAAAAAAAAGCTTCGAGTGATGTCAATCTGTACTTGTTCTTTCAGCCGTCATGATCTGTTGACCACCATAAGCATGTCACAATCATGGTAACCTTCTTACATAAATTCTGCAACTTACTTAGGTTACCTTGTCCTATTTAATCAACTTTTGATTACAAAAATGATTTAACCTATTTTATAATATGTGCAGTCTACCCAAATGCCAGCTCTATAGTTTTTTTAAACACTCCACAGTTTTGTGTTCTCATCTAGTGCATGATGCTTAAGTTGGAATTGTTTGGTTTTAAGACGTTTGATGAATCTAGACACCATCTTTATATTTGTATTTTGAACACATGTCTCTAGTTTGGATTGTCACCCAAATCTTTCTTTTTCTGTGTATAAATTGGCCTGGCACTGATATCTTATAAGGCCCACATACTCAAAAAGCGGCCCGCAGGCCTGTTGAGGCCCTTTGGGTATCTATTAATGTCCCACGAGCAACAATAAACAGATAGCACTACAGCCCTCCCAAACTCTCAACAGCAGCCACTCGGTTACTGACCAGAGCAGTAATGGCATCCTCGAAATTTGCTCCAAAAAGAAAACTGAACAACGAAAACCGCCAGTTCCAAACAGAGTGGACAGAAAGGTTTGCGTTCTTTCTACCACCGTCCAGCACTTGCTCTCTGTGCAATAAAAATAAGCAATGTGAAGCGACACTACAAATCAAAACACAAGCATTTTTTTAGAGACATTTCCGCAAAACTCTGAGATCAGAACAAAATTAAATCCTCTTAAAGCATCATATCAAACATCCAACAGAATCCTCCAAACTGGCCAAAGAAACAAGAGGCCACTTCTCCCATTAAAGGGGACATGTGAGACATGTGAAATAGTTCTTGAGATGCATAGTTTGTTAAACAAAGCTCAAAAAATGGGCTGCCTGAAGGCTTTTTTTTTGGGATCTTGAACAGGGTTACGTTTGGTTTTATTTAGTTATTCAATTTTATAAATGCCCAAATTAAAATGATATTTTTATTTTAGGTAATATTTTAGTTTTTTAAAATATAGGAAATGTTATGTTATAAAATGTGTTATAAATGTTATACATGTTATATTGTTATGATACGTTATCATACACGGTCCCAATAAATGGCCCCTTGAGTCACTGAAAAAAAAAAACTTTGGCCCCTAATCATTTCTGTTTGAGTACCCCTGTTATAAGGGAACCACACCTTTCATTGAACAAATAAATTTAAATCAATTGTGCTTGTTTATATTTCTCCATTTTACAAAAAAATGTCATCTCAATGCACTTGACAGAAGAAAAATTCCAGATTCCAAGTCAATTACATTAAAAGCAAATGTATCAAGATCAGTTTGTTAATCTAATGGGTTAAAGAAGTATTCTATTTAACAGAAATTCTGCAGATTGCATTGAGTTGCTGATTTTTCCTCCTGATTGGATTTATTGACTTAGAAAAAAAAAAAAAGGTGCAACAAAGTGTGAAGAGAAAAAAGAAGTTACCATACACAAAACAATTAACATCATAGCTTACGTTTCAGTTTGTGAGATGATTTTAACATAATTTTATATATTTTATCGGAACTTGCTTTATACAACTTTTATATTTACATTACACATATGGACCTGTGTATCTCACGATACAAAAGCATCTCCTCCCATCCAGAGATTTTTATATTTACTGATATTTTAGTAGAACCAAAGTCCTATCAAGGGCATCGAAGTTACTTACTGGGTTGGATAAATTTTAAATAATGGTAAGAGAATTATCTAACCCTTTCAAACAGCATGACTGTCTGATGCTCTTTGACAGACCTCAAAAACAACATAAATACAGACCATTTAGAAAACCAAATTTGAAAAAAAGCAGTTTTTATTAACTCTGAAGTTATACATAAACAGCTGGTAAGAAATATACATGTATAACTTTACTTAAAAATATAAGTTCAATTTATAAGAGTATAATTACTTTGGCACTTAAAGTTTATGTATGAGAAAAGAAAGTCTCTACAACTGATGAAAATGTGTGTAAAAAAAGACATTGGCAATCAATGTCAGGTTAAACAACTGAGTTGATAAAGTGCAATCAGAATTTCTAAGAAAAATGGATTTATATACATTCTGACTATCTCTCTTCTTCTTTCTTTTCAATCTTGACTGCTGAGGTGGTACTTTGTACTAAAATAGCTGGCATCAAAACAAACATCTCTAACATCACTTTAGAAAACTCTGGGGTTCTGAAGCTGCTTTTAACACTTTCAAACCTGAGCATGTATTTTTAAACTGGTGGTAAATTTTAATTAAAGTAGACTGGATGCATAATTTGTTAATACAATATTTGGTGAAATGGAGCTTATGGAAACAGGAGAAAAACCAATTGAATCATAAATCATACAACAAAACACTAGATGTTTTAAGCTGTCAGCTGTATCAGTGCAGTCCATGACGGCTTCTTAGCTCAACTGACAGGATTGTGATGAGCTTATTTTTAAAGTCATGGACAAGGAAATGATTTTGTGTGGTAATGATTCTGTCAGTAATGTGCATAATTTTTGGAACTGCAAGACAAGTCATTTTAATCTGACCAAAAACACAAGAACATAATCCACAATTGTCAGCAGTTTAGAATTTGAAACAGATCTTTAAAGTAAACCCACTGCACGGTATTTGAAAGGCTGTTACACCAATTGTAATGATTTTTATATTTTATGTAAATACAATCTTATCAAAAAGACAATCTGCAGTTTAATGTGAAAAACAAATGGAAAGGTGTTTTCACTTAACCCAGCCAATGCTACGTCTGTCTGAGAAAACATTTATCAGCATGTATTGTCCCACTTTTCAACTTTTGACCTTTCCTTTGGTTGTGCGACTTGCACATCAAACCTGTGCCTCCAATACATCCTCTTTTACTCCCATTTGTAAAGTTTCACCATCTTCTCTGTAAGAGAAGCCAGAAAGTTTTCTCCATTCACAGAAAAGGGGCTGATGTCCAACACAGGGAGGTCAGCTGGAAGTTTTTGAAGAAGTGAGCCGTTTCCTGCATCCCACACCTGAGAGGGAGAAAATCAGACAACAGGTTAGAATAGGTGTGAGAAAGATTACGGTTTTTTTTCTTCACTTGTAAAAAATCAAACAAGCCCATCGTAGTTATGGCAAATATCTACATCTTGTTGAAATGGTTAAAATGCTTCTAAATTCCTTAGAATTGCAAACAAAATTATTTTACTATCTAAATTTAAAAAAAGACAGAGCAGCACTGTTATACGTTTTAGGGCCAATGCTAAATTAAGTTTAATGTAGGTAGAAAAAATATTTTCTACAAGCTTTCCCCAGTTACTGATATGTAACTGAAATGTCATGAGAAAAACTGATCTATTTATTATTAACTGATGAGTTACATTAAATATGATACGTGAGATAGTTGTACTTGTTAGAAATCCCACACTGTTTATGCTCAGTTTAAAATATTTATTATTTTATGTATTATTTCTTTTTTAAGTTTGAACATCAGATCACTCAAAAAATCTAAACACCTACCCACTCTCGGTCACACTTTAGACCTTATGCTGACTTATGGCGTTGAGTGTGAAAAATTTATAGTACTGCCTCATAACCCTCTCCTTTCTGACCATTTATTGATAACTCTTGAGTTATTTTTCACTGAGTACTTAAAATCTGAAAGAAAATGTCTTTATAGTAGGTGACTATCAGACGATGCTGTTACAGCCTTTAAAGAATCCATTACAACTTTAACTTCTTCAGTATTTCAGAGAAACGCAGTGGAGGGCAGCAAATTAATTTCATGCCCTATACAAATTTATGCTTTAGTTCATAGTATTACGTCCTCATTGCGTACTACATTAGACAACGTAGCCCCCATAACAAGGAAATTGATTACTCATAGGAGATTGCCCCCCTGGTTTAATTCAGAACTTCGTACCTTGAAGGGAAACACCAGGAAATGTTGGTCTTTGCTTTTAGAGGAGTCCTATTTATTCTGCTTCTGTATAAAGGGACCCTTCGCCAAAGTAGATCTACATATTTTACATTATTATTAGAGGAGAATAAGAACAATCCTAGGTTTCTTTTTAATACAGTTGCTAAACTTACGAGAAACGAAAACTGTTATATCATCCATTCTTCCAGCTCTTAGCTGTAATGACTTTATGGAATTCTTTATTGATAAAATTGATTCTATTAAAACTAAAATTGATGGCAATCCTACCAAACATAACTACTACCTCAGTAAACAAGGAGGCACTGAATGTGGCTCTGGAGCCTGATCTCTGTTTGAAGTGTTTTGTTCGAGTTGATCATTCTGAGCTTTCAAACATATTTTCTTCATCTAAGCCTTCAACTTGTATGTTGGATCCAATCCCGAAAAAATTGTTCTCAAAGAAGTATTTCCTATTATTGCTACCCCCATTTTGTATATGAATAATTTGTCATTAGTGAATGGCTATGTACCAGGGGCTCTTAAGGTAGCTGTAATAAAACCCCTACTTAAGAATCAAGAATCAGTTTATTTATATAGCGCCAATTTACAACAGATGTCATCTCAAGGCACTTTACAAGAAAATCAATTGAAATCAAAGATATATCATAAACAAATCAATTTGAAAAAGTTTCCAATCTAAGGAACCCCAGCAGATTGCATAGAGTTATTGACTTGCAGCATTCACTCCTCTGGTATACGCAGACCAAAACAATGGCTTGTGTTGTCGTTGACTTTACAGTAATCCCTCATACTGAGCATTCATCATGAGGAAACTTTCTCTTGATCAAGAAGACTTAAGGAATTACAGACCCATATCTAATCTTCCTTTTTTATCTAAAATCCTTGAAACAATTGTTGCTAATCAACCGAGAGAGCATTTGAGGAATAATGACCTATTTGAAGAATTTAGGTCAGGTTTCAGAGGTCATCATAGCACTGAGACAGCTCTCCTTAAAGTCACAAATGATATTCTCATGGCCTCAGACAATGGACTTGTGTCTATTATAGTTCTATTAGATCTCAGTGCTGCCTTTGACACAGTCAATCACAATATAATAGAAAGGCTCAAACACACTGTGGGGATCAAGGGAACAGCACTACCCTGGTTTAAATCATATTTGTCTTATTGATCCCAGTTTGTTCATCTAAATGACAAATCTTCTCCGCATTGCAAGGTTACTTGTGGAGTATCACAGGGTTCTGTACTTGGCCGAATTCTATTTACTATATACATGCTCCCTATTGGTAAAATCATCAGACAGCATGGTGTTAATTTCCACTGTTATGCCGATGATACACAACTGCATTTATCTATAAATCCTGATGAATCCAGTCAGTTTGGTAGATTACAGGCATGTGTAGATGATATAAAAATGTGGATGACTTTAAACTTTCTGCTCTTAAACTCTGAAAAGACAGAAGTTGTTATCTTTGGACCAGAACCTCTAAAAAAAATTGTGGCCTCTGGTAACAATGTAAAGAACCTTGGTGTTATTTTTGATCAGGAAATGTCTTTCAAGTCCCATATAACACAGGTCTGTAAGATTTCCTTCTTTCACCTTAGGAATATAGAAAAAATTAGAAATATTCTCTCTAGGACTGATGCTGAAAAACTAGTCCATTCATTTGTTACTTCAAGGCTGGACTATTGTAACACTTTATTAGCAGGAAGTCCACAAAATGCAGTTAAAAGCCTTCAGTATGTCCAAAACGCTGCAGCAAGAGTTCTGGTTAAAACTTAAAAAGAGAGGTCATATCTATCCAATTTTAGCTTCCCTTCATTGTCTCCCTGTCAAACCTAGAATAAATTTCATAGATTCTTCTTTTGACATATAAAGCCCTCACTAATCAAGCTCTATCGTATATGGGTGATCTTTTAGTAAGCTATAGACACCCTGAGGCAGACACCCTGTCTAATTTTCAAATCTAGGCTTAAAAACGTCCTTTTTGATAAAGTTTATAGTTAGGAAGAGGTAGAGAAGACCGTCTAATCCGGTTGGGGAGGAACTCAGTCTTGATAGACGGTTCTCCTTTGCTCTAGCTTCTTCATGTCTCACTCTATAGGGTTAGGTTATCTAAGTTATTTTTATTGTTATGCTGCTATAGGCATAGACAGCTGGAGGACAATCTGACCACTTCTCTCTCTGCTACTTTCTTCCTTTGTCCAATCTGCTTAGTTACCGTTATTTCGACCTTGTTAACCTTTTGTTTTCTTTTAGTGTTCTTCTCTCCATAGTAACCACACCTGGGCTGGCGTTCTGTTAGCTGAAACAGCTTCTTGGATTAGAACAAGGGCAGAGATGCTTCCAGTAACGCTCTACAACTGCAGCTATAAACTCTTTTTTTTCAGTATCCTGTGCATCTAATTTAGTTTTCTGTCTCTTCAAACCTCCAACCGGTCGTGGCAGACAGGTGCTTGTACTGAGCCTGGTTCTGCTGGAGGTTTCTTCCTGTTAAAGTGGAGTTTTTCCTGTCGCTACATGCATGCTCAGTAGGAGAGATTGCTGGAAAGTCAATAACAACACAAGGCATTGTTTCGGTCTGCTGAGTCCAGAGGAGTGAATGCTGCAAGTCAATGACTCGATGCAATCTGCTGGGGTTCCTTAGATTGGATACTTTTTTTAAATTGATTTGTTATGATGTATCTTTGATTTTAATTGATTTTCTGTGAAGTGCCTTGAGACGACACCTGTTGTAAATAGGCGCTATATAAATAAACTGATTCTTGATTCATGTAACTGAACTCATATTAGTTTTGCAAATTAGCATTAAATGGACCACTGGTAAGCACAGAACAGACACCAGATTATGCTTACTTTTATTTGTTTTGACAGTGGTGTGGAACAAGCAAATGAAACTTACCATGGTGGAGTTGGAGGCCTCGTCCCCAGCACAGACAAACATCCCATGTCCGTCTGGATGCCGGAAGATTGAGTTCTTTGTTAGCAATTTGCAGGACGAGCCAGCGCTGAACGTCTGCAGAGGGTAGCAGGAGCAGCTGGGAATCTGACTGGAGTCCTGCTGTGGCTCCCGGGTTAGCGCCATCAGCACACACCGTACAGTCGGATTGGAGCGTCCTGTAGAATACACAACACTTTACTGACATACAAAGCTCCCCCAAGCTTTAGAAAGATACCCTCAGACCCAAAAAACATCCGACAACCCCATGTATTCATTTTAGGGCAAGCAGGCATACTGATGACATTAGGTCTTCTTGGAACTGTCTTTCATTACATAAACTTGTTTATGTCTTTGACCATGGGTTTAGGGGCCACAGATGGGCCTCTTTGGCCCCTTTTCTATGGCTTCAATAAAATATAAAGGCAACAATGAGTGGTTCATACATTGTTAGGTATGATTTTCTAAAATATCTATTTAGAAGGCCTACAAGAAGCACATCTATTCTAAAGGCTTTTAAAAGTGCTAATACTTTTTTTTATCTCCCATATTTGTATGCGGACTCAATATTCTGGCCTTGTTTTCCTTTGTAAAGTTAGAAGACTTTTTTCTTTAAAAATCTGAATTTAAAAAAATCATTTTATTTAAACAATAGAACAGTAATTTGGTACATGTTTGTAAAGGCCTTACTTTTGAGACTATAAAATGTTTTAGTTTGTAGCAGTGGAACTGGCTGAATAAAAATGTTAAAGGTTATTTTGACCTGTCCTAAACAAAGCAAGTGGTTGAGCTTTTACTGTGACTAACTGTATGTGCTCAATTCTATGCTACTGTACAGCTTTAAAAATATTATTAACTAACTGTTCCTCCCCCCTACAAAAGCTCCTAAAAAAACCATTTGATTTAAACTGTAATGCTCATAATATAATCCAGCAAAACTTTTATAGCAGCCCCTCTTATTTTTCTAAATCTTTCTGTTCACTTCTAATGACTGCCACACAGGAATGTCTAAATGTTGAAATGAAGAAACAGGGACTTACCAGGCCGGTATGTGACCAGACAGTGCCTGCTCTCAGTCTCCACCTGAATGTCTGTGCAGCCACCACTTTCTAAAGGCAGAATGTGGGGTCGATAGCCCTCATTCCCCTGCTCCCAAAAACAAGCACCCTCTAGTGAGCCAGCAATCAGTCCACCACAGGGGAAAGAGCTAGATGCCACCCGCGGGACATAGCACAAGGATGCTACTGGGCATCTACAAAGAAAAAATGTCCCAGATATTTTCGATCTCATAAAATACATTATGGTCCTTATACAGCAACATATTCTGGTGAAAACTGAAAAGCTTGGTTACATTCGTTGTGTTAATTCACACAACAATAGTAAATGTTTCCACTGACAATGACACAATTTGAAAACAAGCTCCAGAGTGTAAACAGAAAAATAATATTTTTTTTCTCACAGCATCATGGATCATGCTCAGTTTGAAAGAAGACAGAGATTAATAAAATAAAATAACAAATGCCTACAAATAAATAAAAAATTTGCTATGGTAGACTGCTTGTGAAAAAGTTTTTTTTCCCCAACCTGTTCCCACATTAACAAGGTTCTGTTCCTGCATAGATTTTACTTAAAACTGTCATGTAAATGTATTAACAGAAAGTTTTCAATAAATTGTTACAGTGTAAACAGGGTCAAAGTTATATGCAGATGCTAAACCATCAGCACATCACTCACTGGAGAAAAGAAAACAGTTTCAATGCTTGTCAAGTCTATCAGAGTTTTTACCTGGAGCGAAGAGGTTCCAGCTCATTAATGTGTGTGCTGGTATCTCTGGTGTCATAAACAAGCACTGAGCCATTGCTTAGCCCAGCATAGATGTAGTTGCTGTTGTCCAAAGACCAGCAGCAGCTCCATACAGGTTTATCCGTTTTATACGTCTGCACAACCGTGTTGGTAAGCAAACTGCAAAAACAAGTATTTAGGATTTAATATATGGTAAAACAAAACGATTTTTCCTGCTATAGTTTTTTGCCGTGGTCTCTCCCTTTCTTCTACCAATACATGTATAGAAAAAAAAAAACGTTACAAAAAGGTGAACAGATGCTATGTTGATTGTGAACTGCCCATATAAAATGTTTGTCCTTGTGTCTCATCTCTTTATAGCCTACAGCAGAAACCCTGAATGTATTTTAGTAATATGATGGCTCTCTTGATCTTGGACACTTAGGATAATTTCAGTAGATTATATTAATTTTCCATCTCATCCAGGATGAAGTATCAGATTTAATGGCAAGCAGAGGTAAATGTATATTATTCATAACATGTATGCTTTTGTTCACATGCTTTGTGAAATTGTTTGCATGGTTATTGGAAAATTTGTGGTTGTGATAATATTGGTAAATATGAAAATGTTTTCCTCTATCTGATCTGTGCTTTCTACCCAATGTATAGCATTTTCGGTGGCCATTTGTTTCTTGCGTGAGCTTCTACAACAATCAGTCTTTAGCAATATGAAAATAGTGCACACAAACACTACAATGGTGATAAAATTTGCAATATATTGTGCAATCCTAATGGTGACGGCTCTTTATATTCTTACCTGGTCAGTTTAATTGTGTTATCTAGTGCAGCAGACAGCAAGAGACTGGTGTTCTCTCTGCTAAAGCACAGACCTCTTATCTGTTTGCTGTGGATGGGAACATACTGACTAGCCTTCATGTTCACCAAGCTCACCTTTTTCACTCCACAACCTGAACAGAAAAAAGGAGAAATGTGATTTCAGTTGATTTCAAAGTCACTCCTCAGCCCTATTCTTTGTATGTGTCCCCCAATTAGAAACTTTAAAGAAACTTAAAGCAGCTGCACTAATATATTAAAATCTTAACTAGATCACTAAAGCTTTTAATGCAAATGGCATAAAACCACTTTTTCAGATTATGTCTTATATTATACTCTAACAAAATAGTGACAGGTTTAATAAAAAAATATATAAATTATATATATATATATATATATATATAAAAATGTTGTGTGGAATTATCTACTGTGGCTTATAGAATTAACTAAATGCAAGCAAGTACCGTAAATACATGTCTACAAGTTTACATGTTAAAAATACACAGTGAAATATTAGAAAATTATGAAGTAGCATATCCTCTAAGAGAGAAGCTGCCCAATAAATCACTCTGATTTTGGGATTTATGTTACCCTGAAGTTGGCTTACATAGTACTAGGAAAATTATTCTTGTAGCGCTTACATTTTTGTACCCCACTACTAATTTAGCCAATCATACTGACTGCAAATGGATAGTTGATGAATGAACCAATTTCTTGTGATCGAAAAATATCACTGCATGCCCCTACCTCACAATATGGGCCTAAACTTTAAAACCCTACAAACTGTCCAAGAGCTTCCACAATTGGTGATATTGACAAACTTTTTTGCCACTAATATCCAGCACATGACTATGAGACCCCAAAATCCTATTAACTAAGCCAACAAAATATTAGAAAACGTTTCGATGGCAATATCTGAAAATGTTGCTATGAAAATACAAAGTGCGATATATGCCTGTTTTCTTCCTTCTCATCTTCCTAATTTATGATTAAACATAAAAAATAAATTACCCTTTAATTGTTGCACTTTAAACAGTCCTAGGTATATTGCTTTTGACACAGGGGAAAGACATGGCATTAACTAGGAGCTGACGAAGTGCCTGGAGAAGTTTGGTCAACCCTGCTAAGGCCCAACCATAGACATGCAAAACATAATGCGTGGATGAAGGAAAAATGAAAAACTGCCCGACAACAAAGCTTAAAGGAAGTTTTTGCATTCAAAATATAGATATGCAAGAACACCATTAGAGCATTAATGCATTACACAGGAACTACAGCAAAAAAAAGAAAAAATATCAGTTAAAAAGAAAATATGCTGGGGACGTATAGAACACTATAAGAAGCCGATGCTCCAAAACAACTTGTGTAAACCTCTGATTACAGAATGGAAGCAAGAACACCGATTACCAGGCACTAGTGTGGAGTGAGGAGACGGCTGTGAGGCTAGCAGGCAGCACAGAGGTTCACAGTAGGATAAAACTCTGCAGCCTCCTGCCTGTGACACCAGCACAGCCTTAGAGAAGCTGTACTGTGCTTTTCTGGAGCCGTCCGCCCTCTGAGACAGACTAAACGCATTGAAGGAAGAAGAGGATGAGGAGGCAGATGAGCTTCTTCCAGTCTGAGCCATCAAAGACTTTAGCTCCTACAAAAACACATGCACACAGTTTAAAATATATACATACATATATATTGTAAAATAAATTAAACAAAAAGAGCTGAGTTTAAAATCTCTTTTACAAGAATATCCTAGGCAAGGCACACAATTTGAAACAGGGCTGTTGCTTCTTTATAGAGTCCAATACATTGAGCATTAGTTGCATTAATTATTTGCACAACTGACTGACGCAAATATTTGCTGGCAATAATACCTGCAGTTCTTGCTGTGCCTGGCCATATTTGCTAGAGACAACCTGAAGTTTTAGTTTGTATTCTGCAGACTCCAGTTCAGCCTTCCTTCTTAAAGACTGCTCCTGCTCCAGAGATCTGAAGACACAAACATAATGCCTTTGCATCCTAACTTTGCAGTAGCTGTAGTTACACTTAAAGAATTTGTTGATTTGATTGAAATAAATTTGGATGAAATATTACACATGTAGTGTTTGAATCGGCGGCAAACATACATACATACATTCTTTTTAAGGGTTTCAAAATGACATGTGTTTTTAAGAGGCAATTGTGTCATTCATGTCTAGCCTGACACGTTTTCTGTGTTGGCATTGAAGCAAAGAGATGAGTATCTACCTCTTTAAGCTCTCCTGCTCAGAGTTGTCCAGCGCCCTAAGCTTTGGAGCATATAGCAGCACAATGTCTGAATGCTTTGCTCTTTTGTTACACTGCAAACAAAAAATATACATATTAAATGCAGGAAAAAACAAAGCCTGCACTTTCATAATCCTAGGACTGATATTCTTTCTGTTCACCTGTGGACATTTAGCAGCTGAGCCCTGAGACTTCAGCCAGCGCTTGATGCAAATGTTGCCAAAAAGGTGCCCACAGCGTAAAGCAGACAGCCTGTGATCGCCTGCTGTGGTCCACACCTCAAAGCAGATTGAGCAGGTTTCGCCTTCATTGTCGCCACCCCGGGATAAGTGGACTGAAGACAGGGCTCCAGGTGCTGACTGCAGGTCAGATTATTAAAGTTACTGGAGATGCAGGTACACCAAAACGTTTGTGTGATTAGGTACAATAAACCTTTCAATCTAGTACAGCCATTCCTTTTATGTGAAGGTGTTTAATTAGTCCAAAAAAACAACAACAACAAAAAAACAACTGACTAATCTATTAAAGAAATTTATATATTTTTTATATTCTGCAACGAGCCAAAACAGTTTCACAATGTTCAAAACTCTCTATTTATTTAATAAAAGATAAAGATATTGACAAACTGTTAAGTTCAGTAACTGTTAAGTTTAAAAGTACCTGGAGGTCCATGATATGAGAGTCTGCCCCCTCCTTGACTGCTGCTACACCAGCTTCTGTACGGACTAATAAAAAATTCACACAACCTTACATGAGGAAATAACTGCCTTTGAAAAAATCATACATTTTAAAAAACACTGGGTAACAAATTTCACACAATTGAGCGCACCTGAATATAAGCCACTCCCATTAAATTTTAACAGAAAAGTACATGTATAGGTGAGTTGTCTATAAGTCATATTTGTCCATGTTGTAATGTATTTACACAATTTTATTTTTTACTTTTAATTATATAAATAAAAAGAACTGCATTTTCTAAAAAGGGAAAACAACACTATTTCAATGCAATCTTCTTGCTTAGAATAGAAATGTTTAAAACTAATTTGAATAAAAAACCAAATGTGATCAACTGTTTGACCATGAGGATCAATTATTTTTAGATGTGTTGTAAATTGGCACTATATAAATAAATTGAACTTCTTCTTCTTCCTCCTGCGCACTTAAACCACTAAAATCATCGTCTTAAGTGTTGGAATTAAACAATCTCAGAATCAGTTTGTCATTTCATTGGTCTGCGCCTAAATGTTTTGGCAGCATGAACCTTGTTACCCCATAAAAATATGTTTCTTTGTTATAGTCACAATACTAAAGCTGTGTAAAAAAAAAGTAGTGGCTTATATTCTGGGAATTACAGTAGTAGAAACAATTTCAAAAAAGTAAGAATATTACCCAACATGTTCCAAAACACCAAGTGAATTTCTGTCAGGCTTACTGTTTGCTCTTGCTTCTTGTTGGGAGTGTTGGTTGGAGATATTAGTAAAAGGACCAGCTGACGGTAAAGGTTCAGATGCTTCGACCACAGTGGCTGTGGTTTCTACCCTTTGCTCTTCACCCTCAGACTCAGACTCACTGGCCTCAGTGGTGCTGCCTGAGTCTGGCTGGGTTGTGCTAGCAGCTGGGGCTCGGAGCAGGAAGTCTGGGAACCCTCTGGAGGGTGCTGCAGTCTGGCTGGGGTAATGGACCCTCAGACCCTGTCTGTTGCACAAACACAGATTCAATACCACAGTGATGGTTTTGGATTAGGACTGCAACTACAGATTATTTATCAATTAGTCAGCGATTACTTTTTTCCATTAGTTGACTAATCAAACTACAATTTTATTTTATTGCTAAAAAATAAATGAAGTTGCTATGCACAATAATGGATCAGAAATACATAAAAGAGCCAATTCTCTCCAAAAAGTGGGCAACCACATCTGAGCTTAAACATTATTCGTACTTTGAGAAAAAAGCCCATTGTTTTTCAAGCTAAGCAACAGGAAGTCTATTGTTTGGTGCCTAAGCGCCACAGATATGTAGGGGAAACTGTATGTAATGGAGAAACGCGGATCGATACAACACCAGCACCTTCTGCCTGCAAAGCTGCTATTTGTCAAGTGACCTTAGGAAAACTAAAAACCACAGTCTCAAAAGTGGAGGCAGAGAAAAAGCGAAAGAAAGGTACCTAAGGAAGGTTAAGATAAACATAGTTTTAGTTTCCTAATGTTAATGGACGTTTTAATCAAACAGTAACATAGTTAATTATTATAAATTTTACCTTAATGTGTAATAAATTTATAAACATTTTAAACAAAACCACACAGCTTGATGTCGGGTAATTTTTACATTAAGAAATATTATAATAGGATAGGTTACTAGTGGAGTACCACAGGGTTCTGTACTTGGCCCAATTCTATTTACTATATACATGCTCCCTATTGGTAAAATCATCAGACAGCATGCTGTTAATTTCCACTGTTATGCTGATGATACACAACTGTATTTATCTATAAATCCTGATTAATCCAGTCAGTTTGGTAGATTACAGGCATGTCTAGATGACATAAAAATGTGGATGACTTTAAACTTTCTGCTCTTGAACTCTGAAAAGAAAGAAGTTGTTATCTTTGGACCAGAACCTCTAAATAAGAAATTGCTTAGTCAGCCACTTGACCTGGATAGAATCAGGTTGGCATCTAGTGACAAGGTAAAGAACCTTGGTGTTATTTTTGATCAGGAAATGTCTTTCAAGTCTCATATAAAACAGGTCTGTAAGATTTCCTTCTTTCATCTTAGGGATATAGCAAAAATTAGAAATATTTTCTCTAGGCCTGATGCTGAAAAGCTAGTCCATGCATTTGTTATTTCAAGGCTGGACTATTGTAACTCTTTATTAGCAGGAAGTTCACAAAATGCAATTAAAAGTCTACAGTTGGTCCAAAATGATATAATAAATTTTAAGATTCTTCTTTTGACATATAAAGCCCTCACTAATAAAGCTTCATCGTATATCAGAGATCTGATTACTCCTTATGTCCCTAACAGAGCACTTTGCTCTCAGACTGCAGGTTTACTGGTGGTTCCTAGAATCTCTAAAAGCACAATGGGAGGCAGATCTTTTAGTTGTCAGGCTCCTCTCCTGTGGAACCAGCTTCCAGCTTTAGTCCGTGAGGCAGACACCCTGTCTAGTTTCAAATCTAGCCTTAAAACCTTCCTGTTTGATAAAGTTTATAGTTAGGAAGAGGTAGAGAAGACAGCCTAATCCGGTTGTGGAGGAACTCAGTCTTGACAGACGGTTCTTCTTTGCTCTACCTTCTTCATGTCTCACTTTATAGGGTTAAGTTATTTAGTTTTTCTATAGTTATGTTGCTATAGGCTTAGACTGCTGGAGGACAATTTGACCACTTCTCTCTCTGCTACTTTCTTCCTTTGTCCAATCTACTTAGTTACCGTTATTTCAACCTTGTTAACCTTTTGTTTTCTCTTGGTGTTCTTCTCTCCATAGTAACCACACCTGGTGTGGCGTTCTGTTAGCTGAAACAGCTTCTTGGATGAGAACATGGGCTGAGATGCTTCCAGTGATGCTCTACAACTGCTGCTATAAACTCTTTTATTTCAGTATCCTGTGCTTCTAATTTAGCTTTCTGTCTTTTCAAACCCCCCTTTGGTTGTGGCAGATGGCTTCTTGTACTGAGCCTGGTTCTGCTAGAGGTTTCTTCCTGTTAAAGGGAAGTTTTTCCACTGTGGCTACATGCATGCTCAGTATGAGGGATTGCTGTAAAGTCAACGACAACACAAGCCATTGTTTCGGTCTGCTGATTGCAGAGGCGTGAAAGCTGCAAGTCAATGACTCGATGCAATCTGCTGGGGTTCCTTAGATTGGAAACTTTTTGAAATCAATTTGTTATGATGCATCTTTGATTTTAATTGATTTTCTGTGAAGTGCCTTGAGACGACACCTGTTGTAAATTGGCGCTATATAAATAAACTGATTCTTGATATAACAGGATACAATAGGATCGTGTTTGTGAAGCTTCTCCAGATGGCAAGTCTTGTATATTAGCAGATAATTGATACAGTGATACACAATTAAACAGTGCAAGCGCCTATTGCATCTCAAGTGCTCATGCACAACTGTAGGTTTGCTGTGATTTGCTAGTTTTTGTAAAATGCTTCCATGCATTTGAATGTTTCAGTCTCGCTCTAAAATTCTCCCTTTTCTCCATGGCAGCTCCTCGAGGTTGTCCACCCCAAGGAAAAACTGATGCTATAGTTACTGTTGTAAATTCACCTCCATTACAACACACTGGCAACCCAAAAAAAGACTGTGAAAGCCTTTAAATGAAAAATATATGAAGGTGATTCGTCGATAATGAAAAAGACGCGTTGACAAATGTTATTTTCAACGCTATTGATGTTAAATAATTGTTGTAGCTCTAGTTAGGATAAAGCAAAAGAGCTTGTAGAAGTGTGCTTGTAAAGTTCACCGCCTAAGTGACCTCCTCATCGGTACCCCTTGGGTTGCTGGAGGCACAGCTGAAGCTCCATCCGCCACACGCTGACTAAAGGCCCATGTGGCAGGAAGCCTAGGAGCTGCCTGATCTGCCGGCAGGGCTCCGCCTCCAGCGCCATCATCTTCATCCTCGTCAAACTCTGTGCTGCTGCCAGAATCTGAAAGGACGTGTGGGCCATCAGTATCTTCCGCAACACCAGCAGATGCCACTGCAGCTGCTAGTTGCGCACCATTAGCAACTCCAGTGGCCACCGCAGGGTCTATCTCCATGGCCTCCATCTGTCCAGAGTAAAGAAAATACAGATAATGGATAGCTAGTATTAGCTCAAACAATATTCCAAAATGTATATAAAGAAGTTAAACACTAGGGCTTCACAAGCATATGGTTATTGCAACATCTATATACATTTCAAAGAATTTGTTTAAATTCAGTATTTGTTTGCAAATATATTGAGGTATTTTTTATGATGATGTAATATTTTGCCAACAGGACAGACTCTACAAGGCAGTAGAAGCTCAAAAAGACAAATGACAGTTCACATACAGTTGGAAAGGAAATATTAAAAAAGAAAATCTTATCTTGCACCCAATATTGTCAAGCTAGTACCGACATTATGGCCATTAAAATATGTTCTAATACTGCGCATCCCTATTTAACATCGGTATCATTGGAATTAGAGACTATTTAATCACAAACCTGCCAAAAGTAAATCATGTTTCTAGATTTGTAAATCAAACCAGAAGCTGAACGTAAAACTCAAATTGCGTGAAATAAAATAAATGTTTTGGTAGTCATGAGAAAATAAATTGTGTTGTGATCACACAAAGAGCAGACACGAAAAAGCAAGTTGTACTGATTATTGCTGAAAACTTTTCATCAATGGAATAAAAGAAATGGAATATGAAAATATACAAATTTAAAATAGTATTCAATTCCCCTGTACAATTCAACTCCAGCCTATTTAAAGTAACAGTGAGTCAACAACTTAAAAAGTATAATATTTTACTATCACAACAGCGACCGTTAAAATCTTTTGCAAAGTCAAAAAACTAAACCAAAGAAGCAAATGTTAACAAAAGCTTAACACTGCTGTGTCAAACGTGGTCCTACTGAGGCCCTAAAAGCTATCAGCGAACAGCTCATATAATTAAAGGTGTTTTTAATAGATAAATAAACAAGATCGTCTGCTTCATATAGCACTATAGCTAAACGTTTTCTTTGATTTCACCTAAATCAGTGGACGCCTGATGGCTTGAACTACCTAGGTTTTTTCCAGCGGTTGCCTAAACATTGCGTTTTCGATCATGTCAAACGTGGACAGTAACTAGTTCCTTATGTTACATGTTACTGTAGAGTTATACAGTAGACCTGTTAAAATAACCTTCTGTCAAATCTGTTGGTTTAGCTAACCAAACAGCTAGCATGAACCGTCGTTGCGCGGCAATAAGCTAAAGTAACACTGTCGGAGACAAAGACTCACCGTTAACAGCCGCTGGTTCGGCTTCTTAT
>JAVLVB010000295.1:1060606-1079381 GCA_032876305.1 Orestias chungarensis
TTCTTCACAATGAATTATTACACGTTCTACTGTTTCCATGTCCATACCCCACTCATAACTACCTGTTGGATGTTTACGTATCAAATGTAAATTTGTATTTAAACCAGTATGTCCGAGCCGCAATCTTGTCATGACTATTTGTTTTTTTCGGTTTTCTCCAATTATTTCCATATTCCCTTTTTTCTTTTGTATATGAAATAAATCAAGAATCAGTTTATTTATATAGCGCCAATTTACAACAGGTGTTGTTTCAAGGCACTTCACAGAAAATCAATTAAAATCAAAGATACATTCTAACAAATCAATTTGAAAAAGTTTCCAATCTAAGGAACACCAGCAGATTGCATTGAGTCATTGACTTCCAGCATTCACTCCTCTGGAATCAGCAGGCAGAAACAATGGCCTGTGTTGTCGTTGACCTTACAGCAATCCCTCATACTGAGAATGGATGTAGCGACAGTGGAGAGGAAAAACTCCCCTTTAACAGGAAGAAACCTCCAGCAGAACCAGGCTCAGTACAAGCAGCCATCTGCCACGACCAAAGGGGGTTTGAAAAGACAGAAAGCTAAATTAGAAGCACAGGATACTGAAATAATAGAGTTTATAGCAGCAGTTGTAGGACGTCACTGGAAGCATCTCAGCCCATGTTCCCATCCAAGAAGCTGTCTCAGCTAACAGAACGCCAGACCAGGTGGGGTTACTACGGAGAGAAGAACACTAAGAGAAAACAAAAGGTTAACAAGTATGAAATAACGGTAACTAAGCAGTTTGGAGAAAGGAAGAAAGTAGCAGAGAGAGAAGTGATCAGATTGTCCTCCAGCAGTCTAAGCCTATAGCAGCATAACTATACAAAAACTAAATAACTTAACCCTATAGAGTGAGACATGAAGAAGGTATAGCAAAGGAAAACCGTCTGTCAATACTGAGTTCCTCCCCCAACCGGATTAGGCTGTCTTCTCTACCTCTTCCTAACTATAAACTTTACCAAACAGGAAGGTTTTAAGCCTAGATTTGAAACTAGACAGGGTGTCTGCCTCACGGACTAAAGCTGGAAGCTAATTCCACAGGAGAGGAGCCTGATAACTAAAAGATCTGCCTCCCATTCTGCTTTTAGAGATTCTAGGAACCACCAGTTAACCTGCAGTCTGAGAGCGAAGTGCTCTTTTAGGAACATAAGGAGTAATCAGATCTCTAATATACGATGGAGCTTTATTAGTGAGGGCTTTATATGTCAAAAGAAGAATCTTAAAATCTATTCTAAGTTTGACAGGGAGCCAATGAAGGGAAGCTAAAATTGGGGAGACATGATCTCTCTTTTTAGGTTTCATCAGATTTCTTGCTGCAGCATTTTGGACCAACTGTAGACTTTTAATTGCATTTTGTGAACTTCCTGCTAATAAAGAGTTACAATACTCCAGCTAGTGGAAGTAACAAATGCATGGACTAGTTTTTTCAGCATCTGTCCTAGAGAGAATATTTCTAATTTTTGCTATATTCCTAAGATGAAAGAAGGAAATCTTACAGACCTGTTTTATATGGGACTTGAAAGACATTTGCTGTTCAAAAATAACCCCAAGGTTCTTTACATTGTCACCAGACCCCAACCTGATGCTATCCAGGTCAAGTGGCCGACTAAGCAATTTCTTTTTTAGAGGTTCTGGTCCAAAGATAACAACTTCTGTCTTTTCAGAGTTCAAGAGCAGAAAGTTTAAAGTCATCCACATTTCTATGTTATCTAGACATGCCTGTAATCTACCAAACTGACTGGATTCATCAGGATTTATAGATAAATACAGTTGTGTATCATCATCATAACAGTGGAAATTAACACCATGCTGTGTGATGGTTTTACCAATAGGGAACATGTATATAGTAAATAGAATTGGGCCAAGTACAGAACCCTGTGGTACTCCACAAGTAACCTTACAATGCGAAGAAGATTTGTCATTTAGATGAACAAACTGGGATCTCTCAGAAAAATACAATTTAAACCAGCCTAGTGCTGTATCCTTGATCCCCACAGTGTGTTTGATCCTTTCCATTAGGATATTTTGATTTCCTGTGTCAAAAGCATCCCTGAGATCTAACAGAACTAGAATAGACATGATTCCATTGTCTGAGATCATGAGAATATCATGTGTGACTTTAAGGAGAGCTGTCTCAGTGCTTATGATGAACTCTAAAACCTGATTGAAATTCCTCAAATAGGTCCTTATTCCTCAAAATGTGTTTTAGGCTTCTGATCCACATAAACAGAGAACTCTCAGGAGAACAGTTATAATGAATTTTATTGAAACGGAAAGGATTGGGATGCGGCAACGGGAGACAGCGGGTGACGGTGAGGTTTGGCAGGTCAGCGGGGACAGTGGGACAGTGGGGAATGGCAGGAGACTCAGAGCGTACAACGACGTGGGAGACACAGAGACCACTGGGGTGGAGGACAGGAGAGTTGTTGTGATGTTGTGGGAGGATAATATTTGACAGATCATACTTGTGGTTGATTGGATGTTGACGCCAGGGGGAAGGTGAGATTTGAGTTCCTTATCAGGGGTGGAGAGTAGAGGAGTTGTCCAAGCCAATAGGACCGAGGAGACCCGATGGATGCGGTAAACCGGAGAGATCTTGTGAGGATTGGAGCACTGGAGATGACGGGAACCTGAGGTAGAGTGGTTGTTAGGGGCGGGGGAAAAGCAGCAACAAAGTAAGAAATAAAGATCATAAAACTAGAGAAACAACTGGAGACTAAACTGGGAAAAAAGAAAACTACAAAAACACACGAGATCTAGAGAATGGCGCTGAGAAAAAGATTACTAGGAGTAACAAACACTCAGGCGTTGAGTAGCTGATCCACCACTCCTCTTAAACTGACTCAGCTCATCAGCGCCAAGCGGGCGCACCTGGAGTGGCAAACGCTCCAGCAGAGGAAGAGCACGGGTGGCCCCCTATGGACAACTGGAGAAGTGCTGAAAAGGAACTCTTTCTGAAGCAAATGCTCTCTCAGTTGATTAGTAAAAAAAATTTCAAGGATTTTAGATAAAAAAGGAAGATTAGATATGGGTCTGTAATTTATTAAGTCTTCTTGATCAAGAGAAGGTTTCTTAAGTAGGGGTTTTATTACAGCTACCGTAAGACCCTTTGGTATATAACCATTCCAATGACAAATTAATAATTTCCAAAATGGGGGTAAAAATAACAGGAAATTGTTCTTTAAACAATTCTGTCGGGATTGGATTCAACATACAAGTTGAAGGCTTAGCTGAAGAAAATATTTTTGAAAGCTCAGAAGGATCAACTGGAACAAAACACTTCAAACAGAGATCAGGCTCCAGAGCCACATTCAGTGCCTCATTGCTTACTGAGGTAGTAGTTATGTTTTGTAGGATGCAATCAATTTTAGTTTTAATAGAATCAATTTTATCAATAATGAATTCCATAAAGTCATTACAGCTAAGAGTTCAAAGAATGGATGATATAACAAAGTTTTCATTTCTCATAAGTTTAGCAGCTGTATTAAAAAGGAACTTAGGATTATTCTTATTCTCCTCTGTTAATAATGTAAAATATGCAGATATGGCTTAGCGAAGGGTCCTTTTATACAGAAGCACACTGTTTTTCCAGGATAAATAGGACTCCTCTAAGAGCGAAAACCGCCATTCCTTCTCCAATTTCCTGATGTTTCCCTTCAAGGTACGAAGTTCTGAATTAAACCAGGGGGCAAACCTCCTATGAGTAATCACTTTCCTTTTTATGGGAATGGATTCTTTAAAGGCTGTAACAGCATTGTCCGATAGACACCTACTATAAAGACATTTTCTTTCAGATTTCAAGTACTCAGTGAAAAAGAACTCAAAAGTTATCAAAAAACGGTCAGAAAGGAGAGGGTTATGAGGCAGAACTATAACTTTTTCACACTCAATGCCATAAGTCTAAAGTATGACCAAGAGAGGGGGTAGTGGTTTGTATTTTTTGAGTGAAGCCAATTGAGTCTAAAATGGCAAAAGGCTACATTTAGGCTGTCATTTTTAGTGTCAACATGAATGTTAAAATCACCCACTATAATGATTTTATTAAGCTAGCTTTAGCTAACCTTAATATTTACAATCCTTTTGTTCTTTTGTCGATACAGTGACTGTACTTACCTACTATCTTTCAACCACATTGAAAGGCTTTTTTTCATCTTTATCCTTCTCCCTTTTCCTTTTTTGTGTTTTGCTTCCCGGATTGCTTTTTTCTCTGACGCTCCTTCTTGTTGTCAAGTGCACTACAAGTGGTAGTCTAAGATTAAAAAAAAAAAAAGCGCCTGAGTGCATTCGGGGCGCGTACCCAAGCCACTTGTGTGGGAAGGGAGAACGATAGGAGGGAAGGTGAAGGAGCAGAGGGGCGCCTAATCGGTGCCGTTACTCTTATAGATCATTTCAGGCTGTTAAATATAGAAAATGACAACTAGAAAAACACTTTCTCTATTAGGAATTTGACATCCCCTCTGCACCCCTATGCGTTGCATAGAGTGCATACCCACTTTTTGCGCCACTGTGATTAATGGCTATTAGTTGTTCAGTAGCCCCGCCCCCAGTCCCAGACGTCATCAAGTTGAACCCGTTCTTTCCTCTGGCCCCAGAAAGAGTCGGTGCCAGCTAAGCACCAGTTTGGAACCAGTTTGGTCAGTGGAAACACAAAGAACCAATGCTATCTCTGGCTCTAGCACCGAAGAATGAATCAATAGCATGAGAGTAGTTCGGGGATGTATTTATTTGTAGTGCTGCCTTTGAACTGTTTGACTTGAATCAAATATATGTGTTCTTCCACAAGCTTCTTAAAGTAGTTTGCTGGAATTCTGGCTCATTCCTACCAATAGAACTTGTGTAACTGTTTTGATGGCAAATTGAATAACATGCTTTTGACCCATCAAATTTCCAAGTCACTTATCCTTGTGGTGTCACAGGGGATTGCTGGTGCCTGTCTCCAGCTGGCATTTGGCAATGGACAGGTTGCCAGACTCGACAGTGGTAGGAAGCCAGAGTACCCAGAGAGAACCCTCAAATATACAGGGAGAAAATACAAACTCCTTGCAAAATTTTTATAAGAATTGAACCAATAGACTTTTTGCTGCTAAGCAACAGTGTTACCAACCATGCCACTGTGCACCCCACTTTCCTGCTATTCCAGAGGGGGTCCAGTGTGACCCGCCTCTAACTCTTGCAATACCAGAGGAGGTCCAGGGTGACTGGCCTCTACCTTCTGAGATTCCAGAGGGGGACCGGTGCGACCTGCCTCTCTACCTTTCAAGATTCCAGAGGGGGGTTCGGTGTGACCCGCCTCTAGCTCCTGCGATTCCTTCGGGGGTCCGGTGTGACCCGCCTCCAGGTCCTGCAATTTCGGAGGGGTCCGCCATGACCCACCTCCAGGTCCTGCGATTCTCGAGGGGGTCCGTCGTGACCCGCCTCCATCTCCTGCGATTCTCGAGGGGGTCTGGTGTGACCCATCTTAGTCCTACAGGCTGACCACACACTGTCTACCGCTGGGTTCTTCTCCCATCCAGATAGTAAAATACTTTTGGACCATATGTGGCCCACATTGGACGTGTTCATTCGGCCCACATACCGCATGGAATGATGCCGCTTGGGAGGTCCGATCCTGTTTGCCAAAAAGTTGGACAAAGCCCAGCCATCACAAAGCCACATATAAACCAAAAAGGGGAAAAGATGAATTAGCACTCACCCAAATATGGGCCACCACTGTACTTTTTTATCAGAGAGCTTTCAACACCTAAACCCATAGTCTGTTTTTAAATACAATTAATCTGAAGTTATAACTCATTTGTGTCTGATCAATGACCCAATATTTGCTTGCTCAACCTAATTCTATTCAGACAACAATGAAAGATACTGGAGTGAACTGGAGTTGAGCAACTAACCTATTTGGTGTTGGGGTACATGCGCTCAGCAGCAGAATGTTACTCTAAAAAGAAAAAAAATAAATAATATTATGCATTTATACAGACATACATTTATTTGTACAATATTGTATATCTGTGGACAGACAGACAGACGGATGGACGGACGGATGGACGGACAGATAGATAAACTGATTAATCTAGGTGTGTTTGACCATTGTTGTTGTGTTTACTGAGGTAAGACACACATTCATTGATCAGTTTGTCCAATAAAGACAGGAAATAAACGATCTGTACTTTTCAGCGGAGCTGTACAAAAAGCTTATCAAGTCATTTTCAAAAATCATTCCAAAACAGTTGAACATAAACAGTTGGATACCAGTACAATACTAGTGAAATACAGAATATTGTATTGCCAGTGTTACCAACTTGAGCCATTCTTATACTAAAAATAAAATGAATATTGCGCAAACATGTTTAGATCCAAATTGGAAACAAATAACTTATTAGGTTTACACACAAAGCTGTTAACTCTCACACCAACATCTCCTTGTGGCAGAAAAAGATATCATGCTAGTAAACCAGAACGGTAACGGTTTTACTTCCTGCTTCCTGTTATGTCTTCCATGATGCTTAGCGATATTTTTGGTAACTTCTCTGACAATAAAGTGAGATAGATAGCCATTGAAACAATTAAATAATAAACATTGGACTATCATAGGTTTAAAAATAGACTAATAAGGAAACGCCAAGGACTATTCATGAACATGAGTTGTAATAATATAATCAATTAAGATATAATTAAAATAATTTGGCATATATATCACACATATCTTACAAACAGAATCATAAGAATAAAATAAATGCAGCTATTTTTCAATAAACAAAATTAAGATCAATATAATATTGATACTTACTATAAAATTGCTCAAAGCGGTTGTCATGCCACTCCTGAAAAGGGGGGGGCGGGCGCTCCACACCCTCTAATGACTTCTGTGTTTTTGTGACATATTATGCACAACCAGAGTATAAAATAATTACAGACAAAAATACGAGACTGTTAAAGGAAAAAAATCCGCCTACTGTTCTCAATGTATGAGCTTAATTTAAAATGTGATAACCTCTCCTCCCCGCTCAAAGATTAAATGGTCTGACCCAGAGTTTATTAAAGAGAAGTAGGGCCAAAGCAGATTGGGAAACAGCAGTTGATTCCACATCAATTAGACATTGGTATTTCATTCATTAGAATTTAACCAAAAACTAACATTGATTCAATCATTTCATTATTAACAAAGAAAACATAGTTGACAAATTAGTTTTATAATAATGATTTTATTTTTTATATAAAAATTATTGTAATATTTTGCACATGTTAATTCACTGCATAAAATGTTGCTGTGTGAAATTCCAAGGCTTATGAGTTTCAAAATCTGATAAAACAGTTTTACCTCTATCTATTCAAACATCTTTTTAACATTGATGGCTGAAATCAGATTATTTAATTGTTGTTTTTTTGGTTTATAATTGAACTTTTACAGTATATTTGGCTAAATACAATTCTAAATTAAATAAATCATTTAGACTTGTATTTATTCTGTGTTTTCCGCTTTCTCTGTTTCTCTCTGTTTCTGTTGGCACTAGACACAGATACCTGTGGTATGCTGTGTTAGGTACACGCCCACAACAACCCACATTGCCGTCTTTTGGCCAAAAGTGGCCCAACTGTGTTTTGGGCATATGGGCCATATGCGTTTTCTTATACATGGGCCACTTTAGACATGCAGAGATTTTGTCTACTTACATCCTGAATTTTCAATGAATATAATGTGTAACTGACGTTGGTTAGAATTGGGAGATCTACATTTTGAAAAAAATATTGTGAGACACAAGTTAATCTTTCTAATATAATGTTTAATAAATTGTATTTTAAGAATATTGTCGTTCAAGAGCGCCTGTCCAGATTTAAGGAAAGACTTCAGTGTGCCCTCAACAACAACCCTCTTGATCTGGATTATCTGGAATATATTATTACTCAAGAAAGGACCTTCCTAAGTGCCCTGAAGAATGTGGAATTGCCGTATTATGTCTATAATGCTGTTGAAGACCTCTTAAACTTGTTGGACCAGCAAAACAAGCCACCTCTATTTCATTTACTAATAAGGACAATTAGTCCTCATGGACGTTTTCGGCTTCAGATCAAAGAGAACCACCTCCAAAGTCTTCTTAAGATAGGTCTCCCTGTCACATGTTTAGCAGGTATTCTTGGAGTCTCAAGAAGGACAATGTACAGGAGAATGGAGGAGTATAATATGTCAATCATTAGTCTTTATTCTACCATTACTGATGATGCTCTGGATGAGAGAGTTAGAGCTATTAAATCCAGATTACCTCAGGCTGGATACCGAATTGTCAAGGGCTGTCTTCAAGGAGAGGGTCACCATGTGCAGTGGACCAGAGTCAAGACCTCAATGCACAGAGTTGATTCGGAGGTTATCTCTTCAAAGATAACTAGCATGGGATGTGTGGTTCGGCGAAAATACTCAGTTCAAGGCCCACATTTTGTGCAGCACATAGATACTTATCATAAACTTATCAGGTTTGATTCTATGCAAAGAACAGCTCTTTAAAAAAAATCATTTTTGTCTTATTTTTTTAATACAATTATGCATTTGTTCCTATCAGATACAACTTTGTGATATTCAGCGGCATCGATGGCATCTCTTGAAAGGCAACTGTTCTCATAAAAAGCTAAAATAAAGAACATTATGAACTCATATCTCAACCTGCATATGCAGTCCATGCATTATCTTCTGTTTACTATGATCATTTATATACAACTGTCCTATTATGTACTTTTCTTTGCATAGATGCTTGTCTCCATTTGCAGTGTGTCAGTTTTTAGTCAACCTGGTAAAATTGATATAGCTTTCCCCTTCTTTTAGATCATGTTCCTTGATGCTGCAGCCAATAATACAGCCAATACTGCACTAGTTTTTTTTCTAGATGGAGTGAGAAGTTAAGGGTTAAGAGGGGACCAAGGTGTTGAAAACATGGAGATTGCCCAAATGATGTTTACTGTGAGAGGCACAGGGCGTGGAAGCTTTATTGGTGGAAAAAGCAAGCACAATCCAGAGGTATATTTCTTTCTCAGTAATTATTAGTCAATTTATTTAGAAATAATTCATTTATTTGTTGAATTTCAGGATTGAACTTCTATGGACAGAGGGTCGGAGTGCTATGACACATATATACTGTGATGGACTATACAGCCTGGAAGAAGATGGTTCCCCTCGACATCTCAGATAGTCTTTATCTGTTTTGTGCCCAGTACGCTTTCCTCCCAAGACTAAACGCTGATTTTACAAAGTTTTCCACTGGGTGGAATGATCATCCAATCTGAAAGGACGGTGGACTTTCTCCAAACCAGCTATGAACTTGGAATGATGCAGCATCCCACCAGAAGGCCAGACATGTCTGAGGAAAATGTGGCAGTTGAGTAATGATTGCATTTTTTCATCCTACTTACTAATAAAATCTTAACACAATTTACAAAATCTAAATATGAAGTCTTAATGAATCCGCATTTAGGATATTGATTGGGAGAGCTCAGGGATATCCAATCATAGTACTGCAGGAGTCACTGTGCCAGAACTGGAAAGCCCATTAGTATATTGTCCATCTGACTAACTTTACTTGGAGCTGCAAGAACATCAATGACAAGCTGTCACACACGGATACAAATGAAGTCAACAAGGGACAACTGTGACTAACCATTTTAATATTTTAAAAGGATGCTGAAAAACAAACAAAACAAGTTTCTCTTTTGAAAACTTACGGTGCAGATTTCAATGTCACCGTAAAGTATGAATGTGTTTTCATTACTCTGGAACAAGCCTTTTTTAAATAGAGGTCTAGAATAAACAAATAAAACAACGTTTGAGAATGTATTTCTTCTTCTGCATGCTTGAAAGGATGAGACAAGAGTTTCTCAGAGGCAACATGCAACCTCAACACTGGTTATCCTCAGACATTGTGACAATGATTGTAAAAAAACCCATAAATGTCTTTTTTAAAATTTGTAACAAACAAATTAACTGAACTGTGTACTCCTTTCTCTATGAACTGAGTTAGCCGTTTGGATAGTTAAAACAATCCTAAACATTATGAAATGCCTGCCCATGTGTGACAGCAACTGTCATCACTTGTTTGAACTCTTCCTAGGTCTGCATATGCTGGACAGGTAGTCGTATTGTACTGCTGCATGCTGAATATGTTGTATAGAAAACTGTATGAACACCATATTCAGTGTGACACGAGTGGTTGAACTACAACCTAACCCTGAAGATCCTTTTCTCTTGTGGCAGAATAGGAGTATGGCCCTGTTCTGAGAGCCACTGTAAGAATGTACTTGGGGAAAGACAACGTGGGTTGTCATCGAATTGTGTCTCTTCACCTATTCAAAGACAAAAACATTTTAGTGAAAGGCTTGTCACTAACAAGGACAGAACCTAACAGATGTGTCAGAGAGGAAAGAAGGAAGGAAAATGTTAAATTACACAATTCTAGCTCTTGCAAGAAGTCTTGTAGATGGTTCATAATTCTCATTTCCACCTGATGTTTGTTGGAGCCCTTCTCACTCATCTTAGGATGTCACATCGCAAAAACAAAGTCTGCATCAGCTTAGTGACAAATACATCAACATTGGGAGTTTGTCTAAATAAGATTTCATTAAAGTAGACATAACCACTTTACAAGACAGTATCATAATTCATATTATAAAACAGAGGTCACTAATAGGCGGACTCCGGTCTGGATCCAAATTATGTCATACGGACCCGAAACTGATACCAAAACAGCAATGACAGGCTAAAATCTTGTTTAGCACTTTCTGCTTCACCAGCACAGCATTTACAGTCTTTACAGTAGTAGTCATGCATCCATGGAAACCAACAGACCAATTGCACGCCAGTTTTGGCTATACCATGTGATAACGACAGGCCGGCAGTGTTGCCAGATTGGGTGGTTTACTGCCCAATTGGGCGGTTTTCATTTTAATTTTAAGGGTAAAAATTGCTTTGGGCGGGTGGAGATAATTTGGGCTGGTTTGAAGTCAGATTGGCGGTTTTTGAGTTAACTTATGAAAACACATGTCCACCCATTACTGGTTCACAGCAAAGCCTCCCTGACCTTTCTCCATTGCTGATTAGCCAACGTCATCTATAGCGCGACAGCGCTGCACAGCACCTACTGCAAAACTCCAGTCAGTTCGACGTAACCCTGCCTAGCGGGGGTTGTGTGATGTTCCGGTTTATAACAGATTTTTGGTCTGGAAAACCGCAACTCTATCTGGCAACACTGTGGGTCAGCGTCACGACGGATAAGAGTTTTTGAAAGAGATTATGTAGCAAAAGAAAAAAAATAGACAGAAATAAAGAGACATAGCAAAACATACAGACAGCCGAGACAGTAGTTGAGGCAGAGAGGGAGAGAGAAACGGCGGAGACAAGCGAAATACAGACAGGCAAAGGCAGAGGAAAGGACTTTGAGAACAGATCGATGAAACAGGAAGGGCTAAATGGACACAAGTAAAAAAGGAACAAATGGCGGCTTCTAAAAAAAAAACGAAAAGTGGACAGTGAGAATCAAGCATATAATCCGGAATGGACAGTCTTTTCTGTTTATTCTTCCAATCGGCAGCACAAAACCAGTATGTCTGGAGAGGACATCTACCTGGCCATTAAGGAGATGTTAGGAGAGGAGTAGAGCCCAAAAAAGTGATCTCAGTCACAACAAATGGAGCTCCTGCTATGATAGGGAAAGGGAGCTGTAACAAGACTCTTAGTTTCCTAATTTACCACTGTCATCAGTCAGTCCTCTGTGCCTCCCTGTCAGATGAGCATACTGAGGTGATTAATACAATGATGAAGATGCTAAATTTTCTAAGGTCACCCTCTTCCTACCAGCATCGCATTCTGAGGTAATTCCTCAGAGAAGTTGACGCCATTGCAGACAAGCTTCTGCTACACTAGAATGTGAGATTGCTCAGCAAAGGCAGGATTTTAGCACACTTCTGGTCCACTAGGCGGAAAATAGCATCTTTTTTGACAGTACAAAAAGCACCTTACCGAATAATTTTTTCTCTCTTCGCGACATTAACAGGTCCCTGATAGCCCCAGCTCAATTTCTTTTGTGAGTTCTGTCGTTTTTTCTTCTGTGGTTGACTGAAGCTTTGAATGACCAAGTTTACCTCAGACCCTCAAAAAATATTCTTTATTCATAACATTATAGAACAGTGAAACATGTACGACCCATTACCTGAGAGATAATGGAAGTATAATGAAAATCACAGACCTCATATTTTGTAACCTTCTCGATCTGGAGCTCTCCATCGCAAAAATACTTATAACACCAATCTTTGAGGCAGCAGGGTGGTGGTCCACCTTGAGCCAGACTTGCTGCCCAGATTTCACCAGCACTGCAGAGATTGAATAAACACAAAAACATTTAGGAAAGGAATCAAGCATACAGATGATAAATTTTGACGACACAGAATTAGACACCACTGCATATAAGTATACGAGGCGTTTCCTTGATTAAGATCCCAATATTTGGGAGAGTTTCCGGTTTGGTCATCCTCAAACAACCTTTGCTCTTGGCCAGCAATCATCTCCTCAAAGACAAACAAAATCCTTTCATTTAACAAGTTGTTTTCATTTCATCACAAATATTTTAGATAGTTTAAACCATGCTTCAAACAAGTGTACCTGTGAGGAACTCTTTCCGTAATGCCCCAGGATCAATTCCTGCCTCCCCTATGAATGTGATCCTCAACTGGGAAGAAGGAAATGCCCTCTTTTGCCGTTTCCATTGTGCAAGGCCTCATTCAACCATGCTGGATCGTGACACAGTGACAGAAAAATCTTCCTCTGAATTCACAGCAGCAGATATGGCTTGCAGGATGTCATCCTGATGGATAAAAATGTATAAAACAAAAAAAACAAAAAAAAAAAAAAGGAAAATGTACAATAGTTGTGTCTCAAAGTTGGAAAGACTAGTATTTGTCTTTTACTAAGACCATTTAAAAAATAGATATGGTTATAGAGATAAGGTTAAGTCCTAGAGTTAGCTTCAAAATTACTTTACATAAAATGTCTTCTTGAATGTTTAATACATTAGGTAAACGAATACTGGTGCATACAAAACAAGAGAGGCTCATCTTGTCCTCAGGAAAATGGAGGATGCATGTTGCTACAATGACAAAATTACAAAGCGAACGTCATGTATTTCAGGATCAAACACATGCAACAAAAAAAGGTGTGGAAGGACTGGTGACGGACTCAATGGGGTAAGGGCCGATGAATCGCGGGGAGAGCTTCTTGGACATTGACTTGAGGGGGATATCTCGGGCCGATAACCAGACTTGCTGACCGGGAACATAGGTGGGACCAGGAATGCGCCTCCGGTCAGCATACCTTTTGTTGGTGTCAGCGGTTTGCTGGAGAGCCGAAACGGTGTCTCTCCAGATCTTGCGGGCTCGGCAAAGGTGGTGGTGGACGGAGGTGACCAAGATATCCCTCTCATCAGCGGGGAACAGTGGTGGTCGATAACCCAGGGAGATCTCGAAGGGGGAGTAACCAGTAGCAGCAGAGACATGGGAGTTGTGAGCATATTCGATCCATGGAAGATGTTGGTTCCAGTCGGCCTGGTTGGTGGTTGTGAGACAACGGAGAGCGGCCTTGACCTCATGGTTTAGCCGTTCTGTCTGACAGTTAGTCTGAGGATGGTAGCCGGAGGTCAGACTAGACTTGGCCTCCAGTGCTGCACAGAAGTGTTTCCAAACCAGGGAAACAAACTGGGGACCACCGTCAGACAGGATGTTTACTGGGATGCCGTGGAGGCAGAACACGTGCTTAACCAGTAAACTGGTTGTCTGGAAAGCAGAGGGCAGTCTACGGAGGGAAACAAGGTGGCAGGCTGTGGAGAATCAATCGATGATGGTGAAGATGGTGGTCATACCTTGTGACAGTGGTAAGCCGGTAACCAAGTCGATGGCGATATGGGACCAGGTTTTGTGAGGGATCGGAGCAGACCAGAGGGTGGCTTATTGCGGGAACAGGTAGGGCAGGCTTGAACAAACTCGAGAACATCTTTATGTAGACTGGGCCACCAAAACCGACGAGAGATCGTCATAATAGCGTTCGGCGGGAGAGAGACAACGGGAGAAAAAGACGCATTGATGGAGCTTGCAGTCCTCTGACCTTTGGGAGAGGACAGCTCCAACTCCCAGATCAGAGGCGTCGACCTCCAGGATGAATTGACGCAAGGGGTCTGGTTGGACAAGGACAGGTGCTTGAGCGAACAGGGCCTTGAGTCTGAGGAATGCTTGGTTTGCTTCGGGAGTCTAGGTGAAGGTCTGCTTTGTGGAGGGTAGTACAGTGAGTGGTGCTGCGGTTCGACTGTATGCTCTAATGAAACGTTTATAAAAATTAGCAAAACCTTGGAACCGTTGTAACTGACGTCTGTTGGGGGCCAATCGGTGACCTCGAGAACTTTGGTGGGATCAGTTTGAATCTGCCCGCCCTCAAAATTGTAACAGAGGAAAGCTATGGATGGTTTGTTGAATTCGCATTTTTCAGCTTTGACAAAAAGAGGAGGAGGCGTTGAAGGACTTGATGGACCTGCTTCTTGTGTTCTGTAAGGTTGAGAGAAAATCAAAATGTCATAGAGGTAAACAAAAATGTTCAGAAAATCGCGGAGAACATCATTAGTCAGTGAATTGAAAAACAGATTGGGCATTGCAGAGGCTGAACGGCATGACCAGGTACTCGAAGTGTCCAATAGGAGTCTTGAAAGCTGTCTTCCACTCATCTCCCTGGCGTATGCGGACGAGGTGTTAAGCATTGCGAAGATCCAATTTTGTGAACACTGGCTTGATGAAGAGACTCGAAGGCGGCGGTGATGAGTGGCAGGGGGTATTTGTTCTTAATGGTGATGTTTAAGCCCCTGTAGTCGATGCAAGGTTGAAGCGAACCATCCTTCTTGGAGACGAAGAAGAAGCCCTTACCCTGGGGAGACGAAGAAGACCTAATGATGCCAGCGGCGAGGGACTCGATGTAGGTCGCCATCGATTTGCGTTCCTTAAGAGAGATGTTAACCAACCGGCAGGATGGTAGAGGGGCTCCGTTCAGAAGAGCACAGTCGTATGGTCAATGGGGTGGTAACAAGCAGGCCTTGCTCTTGCTGAAAACCTGCTTGAGGTCGAGGTAATCCTCCGGGATGTTGCTGAGGTCCTGGGAATCGATTGAGACCTCTTCCTGGGGCGGGCTAGGAGGAGCGGTAGCCTGGAGACAGGAGGAAAGACAATCATTTGAACAGGAGGTTATAGAGAATTCTGACCAGTTTATGGAGGGATTGTGAGTCTGGAGCCAGTCAAAACCAAGGGTGAAGAAAAAAAAAAAAAAGGAATGATGTTCAGTGTGGTTACCGGTAATGCTGAATTCCAGGGGACGAGTAACATGGGTGACCTAAGGCAGAAAGTGACCGTCAAGAGCTGAGACACGAAGGGGGTTATCAAGAGGAAGGATGGGGATCTGAAGCTGTTCAACGAGTGATTGAGCGATTGAGCGATGAGACTGCTCACAACCTGAGTCACTTAGCGATGAAGTTCCCCGGAGTGCCACAGTACAGGCACTCCTTAGACTGCATTCTCCCCTGCCGTTCCTCCTGGGTGAGCCTGGTTCGTCCGACCTGCATGGGCTCCTGTTCTGGGGTTGAAGTTGATGAAGGCGTTGTGGATGATCTAGATGCAGAGGAGGCGATCAGGGGAGGCGAACAAACAGTGGAGGCCAACCCGACAGATGGTCGATGGCATACCCTTAACCGATCTCTTTCCCTCAGACGACCCTCTATACGGGCAGCTAGGGATATAAGCCCTTCAAGAGAGTGTGGCTCATCAAAAAGGGCTAATTCGTAATGTATAGTCTCATTTAATGCCTCGAAGAAACTGTTCTTTAGAGAACCTAAGTCCCAGTTAAGGTGAACAGCCAAGGTTCTGAACTCAAGAGCAAACTCTGAAACCTTCTTAGAACCCTGTTTTAGTTTTCGTAATCTTCGGCCCAAGGAAACATTCTCCTGACCAAAAACCTCTTAGTTCATCCTGAAACTCAAAAAAAAGACAAACCGAACTCAGGAAATCTATGAAAACGTGACTCTGCCCATTTCAGCGCTGTACCGGACATCTGACCGATTATAAACGCCATCTTGGCATCATCACTTGGAAAAGACTGCGGTGAATAAGTAAAAACCAACGAACAAACGAACACTGCAGAATAAACCCCTAGCAGTCGCCAACCTCCCCTGAATACCTGTCTGGAAAAAGGAAGTGGAACACCGCGGGAAACCGGAACCGGATGAGGCGGAGGTGAGGGAGATGGTGGACGACAGGCTGCAGTGCCCTCGTAAGGTGGAGGGACTGAATCGACGGTACGAGGTGACAGGTTCTGAAGCAAATAAGTAATTTGATCAAGGCTGTGGTTAGTAGCGGCTTGTTGCTCAGAAAGGGAACGGAGAACGGCATTGTGGGACTGAATTATGGAGGATTGATCTGAATTCATCCTCCTAAGAGCCTCTTGTGGATCAACCTGGCCTGAGTGTTCTGTCATAGTTTTCAGGTATCTGACCCACATAAACAGAGCACTCTCAGGAGTACAATAATAAGGTTTATTGAGATAATGTGGATGTGTCTTGAGTGAGGAAGCAATAGTCACGGCAGGGAAGGGAGGGGAGATCCAGAACACAGAGTGACGTAGGGAACCAGAGACTTCTGGAGGTGAGACGGAGAAGGTGAGTAGTTAAAGCAGTGCAGACATGATTAGAGAAGGAGCTTACTGTTGTTGATTGATGTTGACGCCAGGGAGGGGGTGAGTGGAGAGACTTTCCAGCTGAGTCCAAGTGGTTGTTATCCAGAGGGGCGTGCGGCAGATGGTGAATGGCTGGAGCGGGCAGATCAAACAGAGCATAGAGAGCAGGAACCAGAGTGGTATGAAATCCAGGAGATCTTGAACAGAGCTGAAGTGAGCACAAGTGAGGTGAACCTGAAGAGATGAGCATAGAAGGGAATTACTGGTGGCACGGGTTAAACAAAGTAACAAAATGACAAACATCCAACTACTAGAAAATACTAGAATGCTAGAGACTGGCACTGAGAACAGGTAACGTTACCAGAAGTAACAAACACTCAGCCAATGAGAAACTGGATCCCTGCTCCTTATAAACAGCTCAACCCAATCAGCCCAAATGCAGATCACCTGGAGAGGAGCTCAGGTGATGAGCAGCTCCAGCCGGATGCTGCTCTGGCGTCCCCTCGTGGATAACCTGTGAAGGTGCTAGAAAGTCTCATTATGACAAAAACAAACAAATAAAAAAAAGTGTGCGTGTGGATAGATAGATAGATAGATAGATAGATAGATAGATAGATAGATAGATAGATATATAGATATGTATGTAAAACAAAAACAACACCTTTGATAATGAATAAGATTACAATATAGGAAGGGGCTCTACCTCATCATGGGTGCGGTTCTCTGGAATAAGTGTAGATCTGCGCCACAAACCAGCTTGCAGGTGGAACAATTGTTGATTGCCATTTAGAATGCGCTCAAAAATCTTGGGAAACAAATAAAACGCAAACTCTACTTCGTTAACAGGTGTGGAATGGTTGTAAGGCCCTCAGTATCTGTGCTTCCCTTTGGATTCAAAAAGGCCAGGAAAAGACCTTGAATAAAATGTGGTCACATCACATGAAACAATACAACATCTAAAAATTAATTGCTCCTTATGATTTAAATAATTAAATAAATGTAACAACTAAAGTAATTTTCAAAGAAACCGAATACAATGAGTGACCTAGTCATTTCCATTTGAACACTTGGTGGACAATCTCTCCCTCTCTCTTGAGTAGTTCCATGTCTACAGGAATGACACCATATTATTACATCACATGTTGTGAAGCCAATAAAACAGAAAAACAATCATTCAAATTATAATTAATTATGTCAACTTTCACTGCACCTGGAAGTATCTTGTGCAGTTTGGACACTGGGTCCAGCAGATCCGATGGAGGGGTAATATTAGTCAATAAATTTAAAAGGTGTCTTGCTGACCTGACAATTCCTGAATTGACTCCCTGTCAGACACATACAAACGCAGTAATCTGTTAGAAAATAAGAGTGTAAATCCTCCTATAAATGATTATCGATTAATTGATGGCGGTCCATTTAACTCACAATTAATGGAACAATGGACAAGGAGGAGGATATGACCTGATTTTTGTACCGGCCGCCGGGGGATTGAAATGATTGCATCGGCCCACCGGGGTTTGTCCCGGTACGCTAGCTGGACACCACACCACTGGACACGGCGTATTTCTGCTGCTGTTTATGTTTCAGTATCATGCACATCGTTTCCTGAGAGCCTCGAAAGGCGACACAAACGCACCTGCCCTGACTTACATGAAGACATACATAACGCTTCTTGTCATACATGTGATGCATAAATTCATTTATTTGTTTTACAAACCTGAGCGTTGGGCCGCTGGTCACTAGACATCCCTCCAGCAGGTATTTCCTCCAGGTAAAGAAAACGTAAACGCGTTGCTGTCGTAAACGTAAATGTTTTGCTCGACGCGCAGCCCCGGATGTCTGGCACAAACAATTTTATTGAAAAACTGAATCTGAATGGAGATGAGTGAAACTGAAAAGTGAGAATTAATTAAGGAGCTGAATTTTTTTATAAAATTAAATACAGTTTTGATTTTATTGTCATACACATTCAAACCAACAGATTCAATTTCCGATTAGTTTTTTCAGATTCAGATTTTAAAAG
>JAVLVB010000295.1:1079481-1097088 GCA_032876305.1 Orestias chungarensis
AAAAAGAAACCTAGGATTGTTCTTATTCTCCTCTATTAGTAAAGTAAAATATGCAGATCTAGCTTGGCGCAGTGTCCTTTTATACAGAAGCACGCTGTTTTTCCAGGATAAATAGGACTCCTCTAAAAGCGAAAACCGCCATTTTTTCTCCAATTTCCTGGTTTTTCCCTTCAAGATACGAAGTTCTGAATTAAACCAGCTCAATGTACAGAGGCTGTGAGGTGAGTAAGAGAATGCAAGAAATACATCTACTTAAAACTATTTGAGGCCTTTCTTATGAAGGGGTAACAAAAATGGTCAAGAGTAGAGACAGTGCCAACGCCAGGTGTTACAGAGAGAAGACTTGATAAAACTAACTGTACTAAATATGATCAACTCAAAAAGGATACATTGATTATGTCTAAGAATTCCTTTCTTCTGTTTATGGTGGATATTATTAACTGTCCTGTTCAGACTAAACGTCAAACTGAGAGGATAAAAATGATAGTTAAATACTTAAACATTGAAGAGTTGAAGATGTATACCGTTAGAGATACTTTAAATAATGACAATCCACAATCTCAGGAATGGACTGGCTCAGGAAAATGGGTTTATTTATACTGCAGTGGAATGCAAGGAGTCTAATGGGAAATGGACACGAATTTAAGAAGTATGTGGACAATATGACTGAGAAACCTCATGTGATTTGTATACAAGAATTATGGTTAACCCAAAGATTGGGTTTTATTATAAAATGTTACACTGCAGTAAAAATGGAAAGGACAACTGTTAATGGGGGGGTCATTAGTTTTGTACAGAAAGGATTTCAGTATATGGAGATAGAGAGGGGTTAACATGGAGTATGTAGTTATGATGGTATGGTCAAGCGAAGGTAATGTAAAAATAATACATTTCTATGATTAGGGGGCTGGAGGTGGAGTAGCTAGAGGAGATGTTTGTTTTGGATAGGGATGCAGCGATACCGCTTTTTTCCAAAATGAGTAGTGTACAAGTACTTGGATTTGAGTACTCACAGAAACTGACACCGAGTACTTACGCCATTACACATATAGTTACTTTGGATTTTTTAAACTTTTTCCACAGATATTGTTATTTGAACAACATTCCCTATTATTTGCAAATATACAGTACAAACAAAAATTTAACAACATTTGAAATACTGAAATTCTTTTTTGGGGTACTGAGGACAGCGACTCAGTGTGGCGGGGTTTTTGTGCCGCCAGGTTTGCGGGCACGGAGCTGTCTGTGGGAGCAATATTTGTGGGCGTCTGTGCGTGTGTGTGAATTTGTGCTATTCACTCCATAAGGCCCACCCAGGCCCAATAGTTGCACCGCGGGTAGTATCGGTGTCATTGTATCGGTGGCAATGCTTGAAGCCTGGTATCGGGCCGATAGCCGATACCACTGTCGGTATCGGCGCATCCCTAGTTTTGGAGATTTTAATAATCACGCCACATGATAGGGAGATATGAATGATTGTAACGGTAGGGTAGTCGAAGAATTCATAAAACAAGAAGAGTTTATATATATTAATGATGAAACAGGAACAAGAGTTGATATTGTAAGAGGTACAGAGTCAGCTAATGATCTTACCATAGTATTAAAGGATTTTGCTGATAAATGTGAATGAACCAGACTCTACTGAGCGGATAACTGAATAGATTCTTGGTTATGTAACAGGGTGGCAGGGAGAAGACGAGGCTTGGTTGATGTTATCTTTTGGTCCGTCTGTGGCTTAGTGTTCACAGACTGACCCACTCGGGGAACAACCTCTCTTCTGCAAGGCGGACGGGAGGCTATGTAAGGATTGTTTTTTTCACAGTATAAACACTCCCTACACTGCATCCTCCTCTCCCATTCCTGCAGAGTTAGCCTTGTTTCGCCCAACCCGCATGGGTCACGGCCCGGGTGGTGGCGACCTACGGGGCTAAAAGGAAGACATGGGGCATGAATCGGAGGATGGGGGGAGAGGCTGACTGGCTACAAGGACCCGATTAGCACTAGCCCGGCGGTCCGCTCTTAACCTATTTCTCTCCCTCAGACGACCATCGATTCTGATGGCTAATCTTATCAGTTCGTCTAAAGAGGGAGGCTTATCTCTAATGTCTAGTTCGTCCTTTAGTGGATCATTAAGGGCCTAAAAAAACGCTCTCTTTAATGATTCATGGTCCCCCCCGCGTGGGTTCGGAACTCAATAGAAATATCAGCTGAAGACTTATTACCTTGTTTTAGTAACCACAGATTATAATAAAAGGATAAACGGTCCTTCTCTGGACCCAAAGTGTTAGTAAACTAATCTAAGAAAGCCTGATAAGTTAGCCCGAACTCAGGGAAACGAGCCTCCGCCCATTTGAGCGCCTTACCAGTGTTACACCAAATTCTGCGAACCATTATATTCTGCGATCACAGGGGGCGATAGCGTACATTCCTCTGCATGTACGTGTTGAAGACCAGCGAGAAGAAGACTATTTACGTAAACTGCGAAAGTACCAAAACATCTGGAGATTGTAAATCTCACGGAATATTATTCAGGTCACTTTGACGGAGAAAATATCATGCATTTGTTTTGATTTGACCCAGAACACAGCTGGACGGACAGTTGCATTGAATAACTTTATTCTGTCGTTTAAATAGGCCTACATAAACCCACTATTAACCCATTGTCCAACAAATCGGTAAACGATACATAAAGGTTTCCAAGCACTTTGTTGGGCGGTGAGGGGGTTCAAAACTGTTTTTAATATTTCTGCCCCCCAGATCAGGTCTCTCTTAAACTATTTCCCACTGTTGTGTCCCCTCCTCACTACAACCTGTACTCACTTTATACAATATGTGACCCTCACATAGCCATTTTACACAGGTCACAGATTATGATGGATATCATAATCTGTGACCCATCTGTCATAATGTTTAGTCTGCGGACCCACATAAACCAGAGAACTTAAGATGCACCATTCCTTTTCACTACTTGGGCCCATTTTTTCTGTCTTACTGCTACTCTCTTTCCCCTTTCTCCCCCTCGTCTCCAACCAGTTATGACTTTTGTTAAATCAATCCCGTTTTAGGTTATCCCATGTGTTGCTTCCCTTTAATTATTTATGGTTCTAGAGCCAGACCATAACAAATTGGGTAACAGGAGTCATAATTGGATGTTTCCAAATGAGACCATTAACCATTCCATCTGAATGTTTTTGGCAAATCTATATGAACGCGGACTGTTCGCTTTGACTTCAGAGCAAATGTAATCAACAATTGGTTAGTTGCTGACAAACCCCGCTGGATTGAAGTACAGTTGGTGTCATGTAAATTGTTGGCTTCTTCATTCCAAGCGTTATTGCAAAGAGGTCTTAATTGTAAAGGTTGAGTTGAATGATGGCGTCCGTGCAGACTAAAACTCTAAGATGTTCTGATTGACAGCAACTTCTTTTCCAGGAGTGCTGAGGTAACACCAGAATCAATCAAACGCAAAATGATAACAATGAAAATCCCAAACTAATGATATACAAAGAAGTTTTAAGGTTCCATGTAACAGATACAACAGCTTCGAATGAAGTGCTTCCTTTCCATTAGTTGTAATGAACAGTTGAACATTACCTATAACAGAGCAACATTAAACTGATAAAAGGAAGTCAGCCATGTAGCCATGTCACCCAGAGACTAACGTGATGTCTGGTGTTGTTTATGAAGCTGGAGCTCTGCTGCTGCTGTCAGCTGTCAGCAGTGATTAGGATGATGTCAAACAGTTCATGCACAGCAGGATTTTCCTCAAATAAACACTCATTCAATCTCTTTAGAACCTGAGGAAAACCAAATATTGTTGTTTCTCACTAAGGTGTACCTTTATGTCCCGGCGTACACTCCCATAAAAAATTTCCCACTAAAAACTTTTGTTTTGGTTTGTTTTCTACAAACCTGTCCAAAGCCTGACGAAATAAGCTGTAAGGTTTGGCAATATAGATTTAAACCTTTATCATATATTTTGATACTACTGCAGTAAGAATGAATTAACTTTACTGGTATACTGGTATTTAAAAACAAACCAGTTTAAAAAGGTCTTAATTTGTACACAAGTTACATAAAGATGTGTGATTTAAGTTAATATGATCATATTTTATGAATGTATAATTTATCTTATGGAACAAATAGTGGGAAGGGGTGTTGTTGTAAATATAATAATTCAGTGTTGTTCTGGAGATTTTAAAAAACAATATTAATTTGTCAAGGTGACAACATCACAACTCTTATCTCACAAAAAGTATATTTCAAATAAATAATTATTCAGTAGCAAGCATCCACAAAAACTCGCACAACCATCACAATGCTTCCTCATTAAGAAGCTTCTCTTTTAGTGCAGAATCAGAATCTTGCTTGCTTCCAAACAAAGAACACTCCCCATTTATGGGGTTCACTTTAATGTGAAGAGACAGAAAATTAACCAAAATTATATTAAGACAACAGAAGATAAACATTATGGACTGATCTGCATGCTATAAAGTGAATTTGGTATTTGAAACTTACCTGAAATGACCTTGAAGTTTTTGTGATGGAAATTTAAAAACTGTTTGCAAACACAGCCTTAAAACAGTTACTTTACTTGTTCCTTTAAGGATCCTCCTGCCATGTGCAATATCAACGGAAACCCACAAACATGTTAACATAAACTTTTTTTAAAGCAATTGTAGAATGTAGGTTGGACATTTATAAAACCAACTCATAAATACAGCAAGCACTCTGTCATAATCCCTATTGCCTTTCGTGTTTTGTTTTTTTGAGTAAATTTTTACACCTGCTTTCTGTCTCTCTCTCCTTCTCTCTCTCTCTGTGTTTTCGTTCAGCCTGAGTCTCTCGTTATCACTTGCACCTGTTTTTGATTATCTATGGATTTTCTCCAATGCTCCACATCCTTTTCCTCATTATGTAAGCCTAGTTCCTTCATTCACTAACCACTGGATTATTGGATGGGTTCCCTTACCTGTTTCCCGTGTTCATCCCTCCTGTGTTCCTCCGAGCTTTGTTTTCCCCGAGCCTCTTGTCATCTTTCTGCCGCCTCTGTAAGTTCTCTTTTCTGCTCGCTGCATTCACTGTGCTGGTCTCTCTCCCCTTCCGTGTCCTCCGTTAGGGTTAGGGTTAGGCTCTTCCATTACTCAGTTCTTTCATTGTTCTCTTCTATTGCTTCTTAGCTTTTCTTCCTCCACATCGTTGTTTCTTCTCTGTTGTCATTCGGGTCCTGCCCCGCATTTTTCCTCAGTTTGTTTTTACACCTCCATACGCTATTCTCATCAGTCTCACTTCATGTGAAATTGCTTATTCAGCCACTTGACCTGGATAGCATCAGGTTGGCGTCTGGTGACAATGTAAAGAACCTTGGGGTTATTTTTGATCAGGAAATGTCTTTCAAGTCCCATATAAAACAGGTCTGTAAGATTTCTTTCTTTCACCTTAGGAATATAGCAAAAATTATTAATATTCTCTCCAGGACAGATGCTGAAAAACGAATCCATGCATTTGTTACTTCAAGGCTGCACTATTGTAACGCTTTATTAGCAGGACGTTCAGAAAATGCAATTAAAAGTGTACAGTTGGTCCAAAATGCTGCAGCAAGAGTTCTGATTAAACTTAAAAAGAAAGATCATATCTCCCCAATTTTAGCTTCCCTTCATTTGCTTCCTGTCAAACTTAGAATAGATTTTAAGATTCTTCTTTTGACATATAAAGCCCTCACTATTTAAGCTCCATCGTATATCAGAGATCTGATTACTCCTTATGTCCCTAACAGAGTACTTCGCTCTCAGACTGCAGGTTTACTGGTGGTTCCTACAATCTCTAGAGGCATAATGGGAGGCAGATCTTTTAGTTATCAGGATCCTCTCCTGTGGAACCAGCTTCCAGCTTTAGTCCGTGAGGCAGACACCCTATGTAGTTTCAAATCTAGGCTTAAAACCTTTTCTGTTTGGTAAAGTTTATAGTTAGGAAGAGTTAGAGAAGACAACCTAATCCGATTGAGGGAGGAACTCGGTCTTGACAGACGGTTCTCCTTTGCTCTACCTTCTTCATGTCTCACTCTATAGGGTTAGGTTATTTAAGTTTTTCTATAGTTATGCTGCCATAAGCAGCATAACTATAGAAAACTATAGAAACTAAAGCGTCTTAGCTGGAGGACAATCTGACCCCTTCTCTCTCTGCTACTTTCTTCCATTGTCCAATCTGCTTAGTTACCGTTATTTCAACCTTGTTAACCTTTTGTTCTATTTCATCCCTACTAACCGCCAGAGGCCGATGCTTCAAGCACTGAATGATAATTCTTGCACATGCGCATGTCGAGTACTAATGACAACAAGTCACCTGTGACCTGGCGGGGACCCACCTGACTCTATATAGTCACATGGCACCCGGCGTTCAATCCCTTTTGTTTTTCTGGCGCGCAGTACGGACTTGTGGTCGTATGAAGCTGGTTGCTTCTGTTTCTACCACTGTTTTCCCCGTGGCCGAGTTTGGTCGGAGCTGCTGGTAAGTCTCGCCCTCCAGGGGCTGCAAAAGCTTTTCTTCGCCTTTACTAGATCGCCGCTGCGACGACTGGTAAGTGTTTTTCTTTTTCGGCGGCAGTTTACTGTTCGCTTCGATTTGCCGGATTAATCGCCGTGACTCACCAGTGGCGTTTCTGCTCGCCCTGAGTTCTTTAAGTTGTTCATCTCATGGTTAATTGTCCAACTCACCGGTGGCGTTTCTGCTCGCGCTGAGTTCATCTTCAGTTTTTTTATCTATACTCGCTGGTAGTGTTTATGCTCACGCTGAGTTCATAAGCCTCTGCGTTTTTTTATCCTACGACGGAGTCGCCAGTGGCGTTTTCTGCGTGTGTTGACTTCTTGTTGGTGGCTGACTAATTACGCCTTTCAGCAGTAGGATGCTGGATAATTTATGCTGCTCAACCTGTCTGGCTCCGCTTCAGCCTGACGACAAACATGACTTGTGTCCCACCTGTCTCGTGTGGAACATCTCCGGGAGGCACTGTCGGATAACACTTGTTCCAACTGTTGCGTTATGGCCAGGTCGGTCAGGCTGGCTCGATTGGCTGCGCTGGAGCAGCCTACCGACTGGACAGGCGCTGCGCCGCTTAGTCCGTTGCCGCCAGGACAGGCAATGTGCAAACGGCATGCTGTGGCTGCGACTTCGGTACCAACGAAGCAATCCAGACGGGGGGGTTGTCTGCAAAAGTGGATCACCTCTCTGTTAAGCTGGCCCAAATGAAGGCCCTCCTCCGGTCCTTTCGGGCTGATGGTGAGCGGCTCTCCCTCCCGAGCAGGATGGGGACTCATCAATGAACACATCAATGTCCTTGAATTACAGGCTGTGCTTCTAGCTCTTCAGAGCTTTCTTCCAGGCTCGCGGGGGAAGCATGTGCTGATGAGGTCAGACAACACCACTGTGGTTTTTCCACATCAACCACCAAGGGGGGACCAGGTCAAGGAAACTGTTGTGCTTGACTCAACGGCTTCTGACCTGGGCAGTTCCACGCTTGAGCAGCCTCAGAGCAGCCTACATCCCCGGGCCACAGAACAGGAAGGATGGATCTTATATCCTCCCACAAGCCGTTTCCTGGGGAATGGAAGCTTCACCAAGAAGTTGTGGAGTTCTTCTGGAAGATTATCGGCAGGGCGGATGTGGACCTCTTTGCCTCAAGGGACGCATTTCACTGTCCCCTTTAGTTCTGCTTGGACTCTGGGCCACGATACGCTGGCACACGACTGGCCCCGGACCCTCCTTTATGCCTTTCCACCATTCAGCCTACTTTTTCAGACTCTCCTGAGGGTTTGTCAGGAGGGGCACAGGTTTCTGCTGGTGGCCCCCTTCTGGCCAGCGAGGACTTGGTTTCCTCTACTGCCCGAGCTCAGCTCCGGCTCGCCGATCCGTCTCCCCTCCAGGAGGGATTTTCTTTCCCAGATGGGTGGTCAGATCTTTCATCCCTACCCAGACCGGTTCCGGCCCTGGGTTTGGCCCCTGCACGGCCGGGGTCCACTTTTTCCAGATACACTGGGTCAGTAGGGCATACAATTGCAATTGCTGTTTATACTAGCAAATGGGCGGCCTTTGCGACCTGGTGCCGTGACGAAGGGCGGGACCTGGTGCAGTGTTCAGTTTCTGACATAGTGACCGTCCTGCAGGCTTTATTGGGTCAGGGGCGTTCTCCATCTACCTTAAAAGTGTATGTGGCTGCCATTTCCTGTTGGTATGTCGGGCTAAATGGTTGTTCGGTGGGCCGTGACAAGGACGTTGTACTGTTTTTGAGAGGTGCTCGCCGTTTGCACCCACCTAACCACCCTGTAGCACCGGCTTCGGACCTTTCTCTGATGCTTGAGGCTCTTTGGTCCCTCTCATTTTAGCCCTTGGCTACCACAATGTAATGTTTATATATTTGCCTTTCAACCTGCCATTAGTTGCTTTTAGGTTTCCAAAATTTCCTCTTGGCCTCAGATATGGTAGTCTGAGAAAACATATGTTGTTTATTAAGCATTATAGGCAAAGTTACTTCAGCAATTGGAACCCACCCTCCAAAAAAAATGCTGTGAAAAGACACATATCCACATGTAGATTACCGTAAATTAATTTTAAACCAATAACAAACCTTTAGTTTTTAGAAAAGTGTAAATGACCCTGCTAATGTTTGCCTTGTTTTGAAATAAAACTTTATTGTTCTGTTGAACACCTATTGAAGCTGATGCTTTTATTTTGAAATGTTGTTAATAGGTTGTCGGAAAACTACCGTGCAACCCATGTGCAGAAAGTGTGCCTCGCAGTTAAAACAGACAGGATTATGTTACAGTCTAATCTGAAGCTGCAAACAGTTCCTTAGCACCTGGTTGATGAGGGAACAAGGTTGGTGTTGTTGTTTTGTTGTGTAAATGTATATTTAGTTATTTTTTGACGGATTTTGTAGGTTTGTATTATGTCAAACAGTTTCACCCATTAGGTGGAGCTAATTTGCTTTTGTATATTATTTGTCTTATATTGCATAGGTTTACAATCTTTAATGCCCTGAAAGGTTATATAAAGTAAGAATACAGTATAATTTGTTTATAGTAGAGGGTAAGCAATACAATAAATCTAGGAGCTTATTAAGTAATTTCATGTTATTGACACTTAAGGTAAAAATTGTATAGTATTAAGTATGTAATAATTTAAGGTAAAATAAATAATTTTTGGTAATGCATATAGTAAATGTTAAAGGAACATGCCTTTGAGTTATTAATAATATTTTCATTCTGTACATTTTGTAGCTCTTACATGCAAGTTAAAATAAAAGGATTGGGAACCATCAGTTTGAGAGACCATCTTTTCAACCGGGACGCTACAGTAAGAGCTTGCCCCAATCTAAGAAGAGGCTCACTCCATGCTTTGCACCGAGGTCCCATTAAAGCTAGGTTAGGTTTAAGCTTCACAGCACCAAACGAGGTCTTCAGGTCTACAATGGTCATCTCCATCGCATCATCCTCAACATTGAACCATCTGAAAAGGAAATGAAGTACACAGAGGACCTCATGATCAACAAGGAAAAGGAAACTCCATGCTCCGTTCGTCAAAGATGGCCTACAGAAAAGATGCAAGCATATCAGGAGGAAGAAGCCCATAAATGGGAAAAACAACAGAGCAATTAAAAGAAGATACTACGCGATACTACAGTATGCTGTAGTGTCTCTGCTGGGCGCTGGGGGCGCTCGGCCGTTTGGTCCCTGGGCCCCGGCCCCGGCCCGTGCCTGGGTGGCTGCGGCCTGGCGGGACGGGTAGGATGTTGCTCCTGGTACCCTGGGGGCTCTACTCCACGGCCGCGGGGGGCTCTACCCCAGGCCCACTCTGCGGTCCTCTGGGCGCGTGCGTGGTGTCCCTGCGGTGAGCTGTCTGATCTCAGTGCTCTTGCGTGGCCCCAGTGTCCTGGACCTTGTGCTTCCTCTGCTCGCTCTGGGCTCTGGGAGGGGGGAGGCAGTGGCCCTCTGTACCCATGGCTGAGCATAATTCATGTAATACCTGCATCACAATTTCTGCATGCTCACACGCAATCACACACTATAGATATCACAACACTTTTAGTGTGACGATCTGTTTATTAATAACACCAAGTTTGCCTCATATTTATCTATGTGTTATGTGCCACATACATTGCTGTCTTTGCTCTGCTTTCTGCTAATTATATCTCCACAGGTATGATTCATTGCCCTTTCGCAGTTTCCCAAAGATGCTTCAGGAGCAATCCAGTAGCAGATAGTTTTTTGGTTCCTTTGTTTTTTTTGTTTTTTTTGTTATTGTTTGTTTGAATATTGTTATGTGTATATGTTCCCTTTCACTCTGTGCACTCCCCCCACCCCTGAGTGTTGTTTAGCTAACACCTCAGTAATCAATAAATGATCAAAGTATGGGAATCAAGGGAAGCTCAATAAAGCCTCACTTGGAAAAGAAAATCTGTTAAAAACAACTATAGCATTCAGAAACTCATTCTTCTAACCATGATGCTGAACAGGACAAGGTAATAAATAAAATAATAAATAAATAAATAAAAGAAGACATAAGCTATGAAATCGCTTCACTCATGGACATGTTAGAGAAGGAAAGAGATAGTGTCTTAAGGTTATAAGCAGAAATTAGGGAAAGCATCGCTCCTTCTAGCAACACAAGGCGACTTATAAATGCGTGTAAAGCAGTCACCAAAGTCATTGTTAAGGTTGCACATGAAAGACTATAGATGACTATGACAGCGACAAAGTAAAAACAAGTCTACGTGAGCTTCACAATCCAGACTATGCTCAATCCATTTACAGTTCTGTAGTCACACGCTCAAGCAAACACTCATCTGACAGTAACTCAAATTCTGCAAGGTCAGTCGTAGCTGTAAAGAGGCAGAAGCTGCAGCAGAATTAGCAGCCAAGGAATCAGAGTATGTGGTGTTATTAGAAGAAGAGAAACAGAAGGAAATGATTCAACTTTTAGAAGAAAGGCACAGAAAGGAGCTATAATGTCAAAAATGTGAGTTAGCGAGACTAAAGACAGAAAAGGAGTTAAAGGCTGCACAAGCTAGACTTTTGACATATGTTCAGGAGATAAAGAGTGAGAGCAGCGCTTTAGGTAAAGACTGTAGTAAAGCAGTTCAGAAGGACCCTACAGTTTTTGCTCCTATTCAGGTCCCTAACAGTAATGTTGTGTCCACCTTACCTCCACAATCAGATATTCTTCATTTAGCAAAGGCATTACAGGACAATGTTACCATGAATAGACTTCCAATGCCAGAGCCATCCATGTTCACTGGTGACCCAACACAATTCATAGAATGGAAAACTTCATTTGCTGCACCAATCGATGAAAAGGCCTATCCCACCTGCTGACAAGCTTCACTACTTAAAGAAATATGTAGGAGGTCTAGCTCATTCAAGGTCTAGTGACATTTCAATTGAGCTATCCAGCCGCTAATGCATGCGATCGCCTCAATCAAGTGTATGGACATCCATTCATTGTACAAAAGGCATTTAGAGAAAGGCTTGTAAAATGGCCAAAAATACAAACAAATGACTTTACAGGATTTATAGCATTTGCTGAATTTCATTCAAACATGTCATGAAGCCACACCTTACTTTGAAGGTTTAAATATTCTCAACGATTGTGAGGAGAACCAAAAACTTGTTCAAAAGTTACCAAACTGGGCAGCTGCAAGGTGGAATCGTCAAGCAATTCAGTTCATGAACGAAAGTGGAAGGTTTCCACGTTTCAAGCACTTTGCCGAGTTCATGTCTTCTGAAGCAGAGATCGTATCCAACCCAAATACATCATTCCAGGCAGTCCACTCAACTGACTTCACCAAGATCACAGGTAAATGTATCGAAAAGGAGAAAAGGTCTCCTTCTAGCGTTCTCCATACGCAGATGGTAATAGAGATGGAAAACCCAAAAAAAAGGTTAAATGTAAAGCCACCATGCATGCTCTGTCAAGATAATGCACACAAACTTCCCAGTTGTCCACAGTTTAAAGGAAAATCACTTGAAGATCGAAGGAAATACATTAAGGATAAAAGGCTTTTTTGTGGGTGTCCTAAATCTGGACACAATCCAAAGGAATGTCGCTACAGGCTGGTTTGTGAAATCTGTAAGAAGAAACATCCTAGAAGAAAGGTTTATCCGACAAACTAATAAAGTTTTCTTCATGGTAAAAGGCTACTCAAGCTCTAGCTCGACTCATTCATTGTTCAAGGAGAGATAAAACAACAGGGGACAGTACAGTAAAAGAAAGGCAAAATGCACAAAAGTTTATTCTTAAAGATCTAGAAAGAAATTAATACACAGAGGAGATAAAGATGCTCAAACATGGAAAACCAGTTCCTCACAAAAGCAAACTGTCTCAAATGGACACCTTTCTTGACAGTAACGGACTCCTCAAGGTGGCGGGAAGGCTTAAAGATGCTTCACACTGAAACATCCAGTAATACTTCTGTGAGGGTTTTACCCAGACCAGCCAGAGAGAGTTTGTATGGGTTTCAAAATATATTCATAATTTATTACAAAAAAGTTAAAAAATTGTTGCAAAATGATAAATTGGGCACAAACTGAGGTCAACATAACAAACTACAACCCAGGTAGTGACACAAAGAACTCAAGCAACAAAACTGACCTTCCCAAACAAGACATGAAGGGAGCTTAAATAGTGGCTGATCAGACCAATACTAACACATATGGGGGTTAATTAAACACACAAGAACATAAACAAATACTGGTCAGCACATTACTGAATCTTTAAATTAGATAAATATTAGAGCTGAACTAATTTCCAACAAGAAGAAATATTAAAGAAATGGTAACATTAAACTAAAGATCAATTTTCCTTTTTTCCTGGCAAACAAATGGAATAACCCACTGAGGAGATTTGCCTGCCATATAAGGAGAGCAATTAGCTGGAGCTCCTGTGTGATTCCGGCAGCAGCTCCAAACTAACTCAAAAGAAGAAGAAATGAGTTTGTTATATTTAACAAAAATATAAAGACCTGACAAATAAAGTTAACTAAATGTGTGCACTGCAAATAGTTAGGCTGAGAATATTTTTTTAAAGATAAAAATCTAAACTAATCAATATGTAAACTAATGTTAAAGATGAAAAGAAAACGATTACCATTCACGGGTCTGTGACAGTAGGGACAGCTGTCACAACTTCCAAAGGATCACCATGTCTATTATCATGAAGTGGTTCGAGAAACTAGTCATGAGGCACATACAAGACCCTACTGCCTCCCACCGTGGACCCACTGTAGTTTGTATAACGTCCTAACTGCTCAACGGACGACGCCATATCCACTACGCTTCACCTGGTCTTAACACAACTGGACAGACAGAACAGCTACGTCAGGATGCTGTTCATAAACTTAGCTCAGCATTCAACACCATCGTTCCTCAGCATCTAATTGGAAAGCTGAGCACGCTGGGCCTGAACACCACTCTCTGCAACTGGATCCTGGATTTCTTGACTGAGCGACCTCAGTCCGTCCGGATCGGTAAGAACACCTCCAGCACCACCACACTCTGCTTACGCGCGACTGCTGTACACTCTGCTTACGCACGACTGTACAGCAATGCACAGCAGCAATACCATTGTTAAGTTTGCAGATGAAACAACTGTGGTGGGACTCATCAGCAACAACGATGAGTCAGCGTACAGAGAGGAGGTACAACATCTAATGAACTGGTGCCAAGTCAACAAACTGTCTCTGAATCTGGATAAAACCAAAAAGATGGTCATTGACTACAGAAAGACACTAAGGGACCACTCCCCACTGCACATCAACGGCTCATCTGTTGAGATTGTCAAAAGCACCAAATTTCTCGGTGTTCATCTGGAGGAGAATTTCACCTGGACCCTCAACACCAGTTCCATCACCAAGAAAGCCCAGCAACGTCTCTATTTTTTGAGAAGACTGAGGAAAGCTCATCTGCCACCCCCCATTCTCACCTCGTTCTACAGAGGAACAATTGAGAGCTGCATCACCGTCTGGTTTGGAAATTGTACTGCGTCGGACCGCAGGACTCTCCAGCGAGTTGTGAGGACAGCTGAAAAGATCATTGGGGTCGTTTTTCCATCTCTCACGGACATTTTTAACACCCGCTGGATCCCCAAAGCTCTAAGTTTTGTGGTTGATCCAACCCATCCATCGCATGGACTGTTTACTCTGCTCCCGTCTGGGAGACGATACCGCAGCATCCGGACTAACACAACCAGACAGCTTTGTTCCACAGGCAATCAGACTCCTCAATACAGCACTGTAACAATTTCCTGTGTATTATTTATGTTACTTGCATTTTTTGCACACCTGCTAGAACAGCACAAGTTTTTTTTTATTTCTGCACCTTACCTATATTTTTTTGCACCTTATTTACTTTTTAGGCACCTTATGTGCATTGCCAATTTGACGCTGCTATTGTAGAACATGTCACTACCTCATTAACCATTGTACCATCTATTCCCCATCATGTACTAACACTTGTCTTTAGTCATGTCTACTAATTACTGTCTGGATTAGGGATAATTGGGAATATCTTTTGTAGTTATTTATTATAGAATTTTTTGTATTTACTGTTGAATTTACACTGTTTTGTTCTGTTTTGCACGTTTTGTACCGTGTTACACCGTGATCCTAGAGGAACGTTGTTTTGTTTCAATATGTACTTGTATGTAACTGAAATTACAATAAAACCTTTCTGACTCTGAATCTGACTCTGATGTCACTCAGCTAATAATAGCTAATTTCCACAGTAAAGTGGAACAACAAGGGAAAGGGTTAACAATTAATTAAATCAGATCAAATGGATTTTGGATTCCAGCTATCAACAGAGCTGTAGCGAACTTTGTACACCAATGTGTGAAATGTGGCAGACTCAGAAGAGGTACACAGGAGCAGAAAATGTCCGATCTTCCAACACAAGGTCTTGATCCATCTCCACCGTTTACATTTCGTGGTATGGACTGTTTCGCTCCCTTTCTAACCAAAGAAGCTCGCAAAGTTCACAAGCGTTATGGACTTCTTTCACATGTCTTTGCTGCCAAGCAGTGCACATAGAAATGTTAGAGGACATGACAACAGACACTTTATAAATGCAATATGCTGTTTCATAGCCATAAGAGGAGCTATCAGTGAGATAAAGTGCAATCAAGGAAGTAACTTTGTCGGAGCTGCAACAAGCTTTAAAGCAAGTGGACTTGGACTGTGTTACCACATTTCTTGCAGACAAACTTTGTGACTTAAAAATGCACACTCCTCATTCAAGCCATACAGGAGGTGTATGGAAAAGGCAAATTAGTATTGTACAAAACATTCTACGCTCTACAGCGTCACTTTCGTCAGGCAGAATAAATTATGCATCATTAAGCAAATTCTTTTATGAGGCAACGGCGATTGTGAATAGCAGGCCTCTTACAGTGGACAACTTAAGAGACCCAAACAGCCCAGAGCCGTTGAACCCAAATCACCTGCTTACTATGAAGTCCAAGTCAGCCCTACCCCCTCCAGGAAAATGTATCAAGGAGGACATCTACACAAGGAAAAGGTGGAGGCAGGTGCAGTACTTGTCAGAACAGTTTTGGTCACGCTGTAAAAGGGAGTATCTATCAAATATAGCAAAGTAGCACATAGCAAGGCAGATATTGTTAACTTCAAAGAGAAACCTGAAAGTTGGAGATGTTGTCATGGAAAAGATGGAGGATTTACCTCGAAATGAATGGAGATTGTTAAGCGTGATAGACTAAATAACTTACAAGGGTGAACTCAAAAGAAAAGTAAAGATTATTTTCGGACAAAAGAAGACTGAGAAAGGGAATTATTCCAGTAAGCCTTCCATGGTGGAACGCCCAGAAACTGGTTTTGTTATTAGAGACTGTTTAACTGGATTCTATTTCAACATTTTATCAACTTAACAACTACGTATCTTTTTATGCTTAATTGTTACAGGTCATTTCGTTAGGAAATCATTATTACTCCTATTGTTTAATACTTAAGCTCTAATGATTTGGTGGGAGTGTAAATGACCCTGCTAATGTTTGCCTTATTTTGAAATAAAACTTTATTATTCTATTGAAGTACTATTGAAGCCGGTGCTTTTATTTTTAAATGTTGTTCCTTAGCACCTGAAGGATGAGGGCACAAGGTTGGTGTTATTGTTTTGTTGTGTAAATGTATATCTAGTTATTTTCGATGGATCTTGTAGGTTTGTATTATGTCAAACAGTTTTGCCCACTAAAAGGTGCTAATTTGCGTTTGTATTTTATTTATGGATTATATGGCATAGGTTTACAATCTTTAATGCTGTGAAAGGTTATATAAAGTAAGCATACGGTATATTTTGTTTATAGTAAAGGGTAAGCAATACAATATATATAGGAGCTTATCAAGAATTTCATGTTATTGATGCTTAAGGTAAAAATTGTATAGTACTAAGTATGTAATAATTTAAGGTAAAATAAAAAATGTTTGGTAATGCATATAGTAAATGTTAAAGGAACATACCTTTTGAACTATTAATAATATTTTCATTCTGTACATTTTTAGCTCTTATGGTGTGTTCACATTCAAGGATGTTAAAATAAAAGCATTGTGAACCATCGGTTTGAGAGACCATTTTTTCAACCGTGGCGCTACAAACAGATAATTAGATAATTTGGTTTTTAAGCAACTGAGTTCTCATCTGAACTTTAACAACATCTCAGAAAATACCATAAACATTCCCAAGCCAAATAAAACATTGTAAACCTGTAAAACAAGACTTGGTAAATAAATAAGTTGTTGTGCGAGTGCTACGTATATAAAATAATTTATTTCTATTTTATTGTTTATATTTTTGAAATGGTCCAATATGTCACCCTGCAAAGCGCTACGTAGGCCAAAAAACAAACATCAGTTTTTACCAAACACCCCACAAATCTGAATGGAAGGATTTGTTGTTGCTTTGGAATACTTGACGGGGACTGTTTTAATGTACTGTTGCAAAACTTGCCATTTTGGCGCCATGTTTACTGACTTTTCAGACCACCTTAGCAAATTTTAGGACTGCTAAAAGTGTTTGTATTATTGAAAACAGTGATCTTAACCATGGCTGCCTAGAACAAATAAAAAATAGTCAGTTGGTAAATAATTTTTTTCCAACAGAGGTGCGTAGATTACAAACAAGTGTTAACCTCACTTTTAATTTTAATCAGTGAATGTTTATCAATTTATTTATGCGTTTATCCAGTCCCCTCCGTACCTTTTATTACACCTAACAACAGATGACTAATTCCCTATACCAGCATAAGTTCACCTCCCTGTCACAGTGCATAAGGTGAACAATACTGTGTTCAGAACATTATAGAAAAGAGTCTGTAGGGACTGTTCTTTCTCTTCTGTTCTTTTACCATGACACAACAAAACTGAAATGCTGTGCGATAATGCACAACTTTATACAGAAATTTAAGTAATTTAGTCATTGTGCTGTTCTATATTGTTAATGCCATCTATATGACATTCGGGGGTAAAAGGATTGGGTAAATCTCTTTCAGTGATGAGAGAAGATGACATCGTATAATCACTTTTTTATTCTCTTGGATTTACATCATAAG
>JAVLVB010000295.1:1100127-1115759 GCA_032876305.1 Orestias chungarensis
TCAACATCTTCAGTAGTTCAGTAAAAGTACAAAAGCAGAAGCAACACATTTAGATTGAAATTAAACTTTAAATGCCACTTATAAATGTTCTTTAGAAGTAAAAACAAATTATTTCAGACAATTGAGATGGGGGGTCCTCTTCCAGGCTCCACAATATGGAAAACCATGAGAGAAAAATCTACTGCTGGATTATCTCTATGATTCTGATGATTAGCTTTTGTTTCTGTTTCTAATTTGGATTTATACTTGACTGATGCGAAGAATTTTCAACTGTTAATTTACTTTTCACCACTATATAGAGTGGGGGGGGGGGTAGGTCTGAATACTTAGCTTGTTTAAAATCTGGACTATTTCTGTGTTTTGTGCTTTGTTGGCGTTTTCTTTTACAGGTGAGCTTCTTGGTATGGAGCACCTGTACAGCCAGCCTGGCCAATCCCTCCCTGTCACAGACAACCCAGAGGAAGAGGATCAGCTGGTGGAGCAGATGGATGATGAGGAGGTGCAGGACAAAGGCTTTGTGGAGGAGGAAGCTGAGGACCTGACGGTGACGCTCCTCTATGAGCCCTTAGAGGCTGTCCCCCTGGCTGTACATCATCATCAGCACAGCCTCCTACCAAGCACGCTGCTCAGCCACCTCTGCAGCCTTCTGACCAGCCCAGTGGAGTCTATAACATCATCTGGGTCCAGTGTTGCAGACCCGGCCCCTGTAAGTGGACGACTCTCAGCTGCAGTTCCAAATCACTCATATATTTTATGTAGTTTAATGCTGACATTTTATTGGCAGCATTTTGTATTTTATTATTTCTTTGCAGGCTCCGGTTCTCGGACCTAATGGTGTCCCAGGCTGGGATTAGGTGCAGGATTTGGCTGAGTACCTGGTGTCCCTCCGTCAGGCCCTCTACCTCACTCTTACAGACTCTTACACAGTGGTACGCAGTGCAGTTTTTCTTTTAAATAGACATTTGAAACAAACATGTTGCAGTTTACTTAAATTATGCAAGTTTAATTGAAGGGAAAACACACAGGAGCTGAGTGTCCTTACCAAGGGCCTGGCTGGGGAAGAGCGCATCGCTGTGGAGAGCTCACAGGTTCCTGCTCCACGGGAGAGGATGGAAGAAACTCCCTTCACATCAGCCACCCGGCATGAGTTTCTCCTTCCTCCAAACAGACAGGACAGGCTCCTAAGCTGCGGCCGGGCAGACGACCGGCTAGCGCCAAACCCACTCCCGGCTCCTGTTGAAGGGCTCCAGTTTGTTTTATTAAACCCCGGCGCTGTGGTGATGGCAGCAGGTGCAGGTCACCCCGCAGCTCCTCATAACAGCGCCTGCTGAAGAAATCAGAAAACCCACCTCCGTAATGTGGAAGTGGGAGCACACTAGTAAATATTGCATATAGGATTGTAAATGATGTAAACATGTAAATAATCTTACCTTTTAAACTAACCTTTATTTGTTTTTATATTATCCCGTGTTTTTCCTGTACGTAATAATAACCACTGTTGTAAAATATTATATAATAACAAAACAACTTAGATGAAAAGACAACAAATCAAAAGTGTTATTTGCTCTGGAGTGGAGGAAGCAGAGTTAATGAGAGCATGAGCTCAGAGCAGTTTATCTTTGAATCAAAGGCTGGTGGGAGTCAGAGGAGGGGCTACTTTTCATGTGTGTATACATATAAGAAAAGCTAAACAGTATATAGTCAATTCAAAGTTGCCTCAGGTAGTAAAGGGGGCCTTTTAGTATAAATTATAATTAATATGTGTGCTACATAGGACACAATAGTTATAATATATAATCATAATTTCTGTCAGCTCAGTGAAATAAAGTGAAGCCATTCACAAAGCAAAAGTCTGCCACAACTTTATTGTTATGAATGGTTATGAACCTAAACTCGCAGGTTCAACTCCCAGCTCGAACAACATGTAGTACATGTATTATTGTAATAGTGGGTAAAATAATGTGCTAAACTGTTAACCAAGAAATAATCATTGCGTTATCAGCGAAATAGTATTGATATGGACACTAAAGAAAAGTGTGAAAATCTGCCTTTATTTAAGTTTCACAAATCAGAGAAAGGTTTCACAAATCCCAAACCTGGTTGTAATTGTTCTACAACTAGTTAACGATAATCTAGTCCAGGTTTGACGTGTCTAGGTGTTGTAGTTTTTTAATTAGAGTAAATGAAAGATGCTGAAGGTAGCGAAAAGGTAAGTGGAATTGCCCTTTATTCATTTCCCGAATCGGAAGCTGGAATCGGAAGCCAACTTCAGCTTCGTCGTTTTGTCTCAGTGTAAAATACAGTCATTCTGCCAACTGTGAGCTGTGCGTTTACTCTACACCTTGAAAGAGATCCACTGAATTAACCTTGCAGGAGCGGCCCACGCGTCCAAACTCTCACGATGGCCTCGTGCGATCTGAGAAGTGCTGATTGTAAAACCGAGAGCACAGTTCACTAAGATGTTCGCACAGATTACAGAAACCTTACGCACAGGTTGATAAACCGTGCGCACGGATTGCAAAACAGAGATCACAGTTTGACAACCGGATTTCCAACACCATTTTATTTTTTTTCCCCCTGGCACTTGCCGAGCTCGGTAGGTTCCAAAGCAGCAGGATTACTTTAAGAATAGCGTGATAGCGTCACTTCCTGATGAAACGATCACTCCCCTTAACCCGCCCATGTTCCTGATCATTGTGTCAGGTGGAGCAGCACCGACTCTCTACTGGAAAGCAGCCACATTTCGATTTGTTTTTTTGGGGGGGCAGACGACAGGTCCAGGCTCATAGCGACTCGAACAACTGATGTTCTGGTTCCGAGTACCCCGGCCGTCGGTTTGACCCGGTTTTTAGTAAGCGTAGAAAATCCAGGAGCGGAAAAGTTGATTTCATTTCCCGTAAGTAATTGAGCTGCTTCCTATTCTCTCCGTTTTGGGCTTGTGTCATTCTCTTTGTGTCGGTCCCGTTCCGGGTGTGTCCGGCTCGGTGTCAGTCTTTCTTCAGGGCGTCCATCGCCTTCAGCTCATTGACTCGCAAGCAGGCGGCCTGCAGGTGACGCATGGAAAGTAAACAGAAAAGACCTGCTCACGTGTTGTTCCTGTACCATTGGAGATAATGGTGCGTTCCTTTTGTTGTCGGACGGCGGGACTTGGAGCAGGGAATGACGTTGTAAGAGTTAACAGCAAGAAAAGTCAGGATGCCATTAAGACAATCTCTAGGCTGTGTTTTCTTGGCTTTTTTTGGGAAAACGGATGAAAAGAAAAATCCTCAAAGCAATTTTCATCCCTTCAATGATTTTTTTTTTCTGATGAGAAAATTGGACAAATGATTAATAATGTACCTAGTGTTTGGAAAATCATTTGGATAGAGAAAAACCAACTAGCAACACAGTGTGAAATCTGGGAGGAAAAACCTGACAAACGACCTAAATATTCGTACTCTCCTTCTGTTTTAGCCTGTTTTAAAGTCCCTGTCAGCTTCATTCAGATAAACTTGTGGAAGTGACTCATGTGCAGCTTTCACTTTTCTTTGCATTCTATATCATTATAGGGTGGGGATCTCACAGCTCCCAAATGATCCACTGTGGCTTCCTTCCACAGCTTTCTGCAGCTCTTAAAGGTTCTTGTTGGTCGGCAGTCCTGCTCTGTTTCAATAGAACTTTGCACAATTGTTCCTTAACTTTACCAGGTCACCATTGGTAGAAGACTATGTCTGAGTGCTCTGGAGCAGTGCTTCTCCAAATGTGGCCCCCTCTAAAAAACTGTAGCTTCTGGTTGGGGGGCGTCTTTCCAAACCCACAAACAATGCTTGAAAATGTGTAAGTATTGCGCCGTAGTTAAACCCTCTTTTTATAAGTCGCTTTGGATAAAAGCGTCTGCTAAATGCATAAATGTAAAACAAACTTTAACAACTTTTTTTTAACTTTATTCAATAATTACTACAATTTTTAAGTGAACAAATTAGGTTAACTTGCATTTTCTAAACACTTGTGTTCTATTATATGTCCACTGTAAAAAAAAGTCTTTTCATGATACTGCTATTAGGTTTTAACCACTATTTTGTGAGGGTATCCACATTTTAGGCCATTTTTTCCAGTTCTTCTAGTTGGCCAGAATTTTTTTCCCTACAATGTCTTTAAAAGGAAAGTTACTGCTTCTTTACTCTTTGTCTTGTTGGAACCTCCAACCTGCACAGTTTGATAGATTTAGCTGTTAGCAAATCCAAAAATGAGTAGGCAAAATATCATTTTATTATGTCTTAAATTATATTGGTAACAATTGAAAAGCAGGTTAGATTTTATGATGTAAAAGATTTATTAGATGCATTTCTTTTCTCATCTTTCCTTTAGCTTTCGGAATTTTCTCTAGTGCTTCCCACAATGAAAGACAGTGTTCTATAGTCCATGCTGAGACTCTTCAGCTCTGCATGACTCCTCAGCAGGCTCCCTTATAGCCCACCTGTTACTGACTGAGTTCCTTAGCCTTCCTGATACTTAGCAGCAGGTTTCTTTGGCACTTTGATCCTGTTGGAGAACTCATAATATGATAATATGCAGCAAAGTATTCTGTTATCATTATGATAACACATAAATAAAATTATGCTTTATTTATATTTGGCCTTTAAATCAAAGATGAAGTGTATGTGCAGGGTTTTTTAGCACGCATCCCAGAGAAGCTCTACTATCGATGACAGTCATAAAATAAATTCAACATGAGAATTGGATGGAAGTATGACCGTAAGAATTTCAATCCTACAATAACCTTTTAAACTGTTGCAAAAAAGGAAGTAGGCGTGTTTCCATCTACTGGTTTGGAGCGAATCAAACGGAGTATCCAAAAGATAATTTAATTTACACATAGCTGTAATATTCAGATAGTAGTAGAGAAACTCAAAAAGTGATTTTTTTGAAAAAAGCTAGGAGGACCTGTTGCGTAACACTGACATTGTGGGTCACAGTTGATTAAATGGATAGTTGTGCTTGTCTGAATTCAGGTTCTGTTTGGGCTTGTCAGGCAGCAAGTATTTTGTCAGACAGACCCGTCAAACAGCTAAAATAATGTTATGGTTCACACGAACTGCATTACTCCAAACTGTAAGATCACCTTCTTCTGTGTTATCAGACAACGGTGACGTTATTTCACAGTTCCCTTCTTTGACAACTTAGCAGGGTTTATATTTTTTAACTCATTGAACTCACCTATAAGCGGTCACATGGTTCATGTAGCTCCAGTTTGAACGGCTTCTGGCGCGAAAACAACTTTTTTCACTTTACCCTACAAGTTTGGGTGATTTTTCTGCCATAATGAACCGATTACAGATTACTTCACTGAGTATTCACTTTATCAAAGCATTTTTAGGCAGCAGGGGAATTCATAATTATAAAATTTGGAGGAAAACTAGATTGCTAACAAATCATTGAATGCATAAAGGCTACTGACCAAATTTACTTACATAACATGAGAGTATGTCTGCAGTGTTTCATAACGTAATAAAACCTCAACAGAAGTAAAAATACCTATTATAAAAAGGAAAATATGTTGCTGTACATGTTTTGATTGAAGACCTGGGATAAATGGCTAACTTTTGTAGAAGACATAATTAATAATTTTTGCTTTCATGCAAACTTAGTTGATTGTGCTTGTAGTCTGAGAACTGTTAATTATGTTTTACTGATTAAAATATTCATTTATTTGAAACAGTTTCTTGTTGAAATCAGATTACATGACAAAATAACTCAATTTGATCAAAAATAAATGACGAAACAATTTATCGTCAAATGCAAAACAAGCTTTATTAAAGAACCACTTTTACTATACTATTTCTATACTATAACTATTTACATATATATACACAGACACACACACAAATTCTCCGGCCAGCACGGTGTTCCACAGTTTCTCCGTGATGTAGTCCGTATGTTGCGAGTTCTCTAGCACCAGGTAGAACAGGTAGCGGCGCAGAAGGCGCGCCAGGCTGCCGCCCGGCCACACCGAGCACATCCACGTTGGCCAGCTGGCGCAGCTGCTGGTAGAATCCCACGCGGGTGTGGCTGGCCGAAAAAAGTTCAGAAAGTAAGTTGTGATGGAAATTTTGAAGCACTGAATCAGACGGACCCGTCTAAAGCCACCAAGCTTGTAATGAGCGGCATTAAGCGGCTGGATAGCTCAAGTGGTATGTTTTCTGACTTCCAATTGGAAGGTCATGGGTTCAAATCGAGCCCATGGCAAAAATACACCACAACATCCAGTTGCGCTACTGCCTACTTGGCGCAGCAAATGGCTGCCTCAAGGTAATTACACCAAATCAAATTCCTTGTATGTCCTGTATGTAACTGGCAAATAAAGTTGATTTAATCTTTCATCTAAAACACAACTAGCAAGTTAAGTTTAAATGCTTAATGAACGAAAACAGGCAATATAAAATATTACTGCGAAACTGTGATACGGAACAGTCAGCTAATGCTTCACAGCAGCACAAAAAGTTTTATCAACTTACCGTAGAAAACACTTCCGAAAACAAAGAGAATTCACTTCGTCCAATGTGAGAAATGCTGGTGTTTGGAACTATTAACAGCTCCATGGCCCATGTGACTTCCGCATTCCATTCTTTCTATGGAAATCAATGGGAGTGTCCGAACTCTCTCTCTATGGCGCTGATTGTAACGTTGGCTTCTAAGGAGTGACAGTGGAGACAGCCAATCACACAAGAGATCCAAACAACAGAGAGCCATTTAAGTACTGGTGGGCGGTCCACTTGAGTGGTTGTAGGGGACCAAATCGCACATTTGAAAAAGTGCAGGGGGGACATGTCCCCCCGCAAAATTACGTCCGTGTGTTGGTGGGTTATTAAGAGTTATCAGTTATGCGCACTGTTTTACCTGATACTGAATAATTTTATGACAAAATTAACTTAACTTGCCTTCAATATTCACTTGCTTTTAAGAAAACTGTCATCACAGACACCTCTGACTTCTGACCAACAAAAACAGTCTGAAACTTAACATTGAAAGGTAATGTTAATTAGTGTAATTTGTAATTTAATTAGTGTAATTTGTAAATATATTTCAAATAATTTACCATAGGAAGAGTAGCACTATTTCAGCACAAGTCAAAAGTGCTTATCTGAAAAATGACAGATAGAAGTATTTACTAAAAGGTATGAAAACTTATGATTTTTAGTTGAGAAAATCAGTCAGTTCTTTTGCTTGGAAACACTTTTAATGAGTATATCCAGTTTTCACTGTACATTAAGCTGATCTCTGTCATATCAGCTTTGAAATTAAACATCACAACTAAGTTTGTGTACAAAAAAAGTTTCCTTTTTACTCAAATTATTTGTTTCCTTATCTGCCTCAGTTTGTGTTACAACTGGTTTCTTTGTAATTTAGTGAATTTACTTTAGGTGGGTGACGTAGCCGGAATTGCTACTTAAAGATATAGGAGAGGATCTTCTGCTCATTCTCATTTTCACAACACTGCCCATGCGCCACCTCATCTCCAGTAATGCCCCCTGATATTCTCCTAAGTCTCTGTTGTTGTTTTTTACACATGTAAACTCGAGGTGGTAAGTGTCTTGACTAACTGTTCTGTCATTCAACAGAATTGTGCCTGAATTGCTTGTCACTTTACTAATAGTTCTACTCAAAGATTTAAAAAGCATTACTTCCACCAATAATATAGCCTTTTCTTGTTTTCAGCAAATTGTTTGATGTTATTAACTGTGGTTTAAAATAAACCAATCAAGCCGCAACACTGAGCAAATATATTATTAAAACAAAATCTAAATGCCCATCTCTGAGCGTGGATGAGTTCCTTTAATTTATGAAACCGTGAATTCTGCTGTACTGAAGAAGGATGCCTTTCTATCAGTTTGTGATTTCATGTTATAAGGTTATGCACCAGTACAGATATACAAAGCACACCAGCAAGCCCACGTCTCATTGGCTTAAAATTAGGTTTTTGAGTCGCCAAGTGAAATACCATACTTTTTGGCAAACTTAACAATTAAAACACTTGTGTAAGGAACAGTAAGCTAAAACAACCATTGGCTTTTATAGAAGTACTTGATGCTAGTTGAAACTCCTGACAATGGATATTATCCAGTTGTTAGACTAAGTGAGTGATTTCGTTTTTTACATATGGCCAGGATTTTGTTTTGGACACTTTTTTTTCCTGAAATTTATTTGATTAAAAACATTTCAGTGTGCAGTAAAGGAAAAAAACCAGAATGTTCCTCTTTCTGAAGCCTTTTTTTTAATCTCTCCCCCTTTTTGGCTGCGCAGTCATTAATTATGTTAAGGTAGACACCAGAATCTGCGGTTGGACACTATGCGAAAGCATCTGGACAAAATCCGATTTCGAGGCCAGAGACGGGACGAGTTTCTTGATCCATCGGAGTCGCCCAACACGTCAGACACAGAATGCAGCGATGACTTAATTAAATCCCGCTTCTCTCTCAGAGAGCCTGAAGAGCTCAGAGAACCAGATGGAGAACAGCAGATCGAAGCCCAGGTGCATTGACAGGTACATGGTTCAAAGATAAAGCTTTCTTGTGTCTTGTTTCCTATTTTGTTTTTTCTGTGTCCCAAAGGCTAGTACTGGACTATTTCCAGCAGGCCTCCAAGATGAGTCAAAGACTGATTTAAATGAGCTGAAAGGTCTCCTAGAAGTCGCTTTGTTAGAAAAACACTACTTACGTGAGTATTGTGCACTTTACATGAGCCACCAAGTATTCATAACTCTTCAAAAGCTAACCTCAATGAATTTTATTGAAGTTAAGGTGACAGAATAACATGAAGTAGTTAAGAATTGTAAACTGGATGACAAATAATTGAAATAAATACCTGAAAGTATAGCATTTTCGTTTTGTAAATTGCAGCTCTTTATCCTGTTACCTTTTAATGAGAACCAGTGCAAAGTTTCAGACGTCATACACTTGTGTGGAATTTTAGCTCATTAGAAATGTAGCAATATACATTTGTTCGTTATCCATACTATTACTTAAGAGACAGAATCCAAACATACTGTGAAATGCTTTTTTTTTTTTAGTAGGAACACGTAAATTGGTTGATGGCAACTTGGATGGAGCAAAACAATTTAATTAGGTAACATGTGATTCCGATATCCTTTACTCAAAGAGTTTAGAAGGCGGAATTCAATTTATTGTATGCCCAAAACCCATACGGAAACTGGAAAAATGTAAAAGATGGATCGAGGCCTGTACCCAACCTCTTGAGCAGCTGAATTCAATAGTGATGGATGGTAACTACCACCTGTTGATATGAACTCAACGGTCTGGATGGTCCTTTTGATCTGGAATCTACTGTAACTAACACCTTTTTGATCTGTGATCGACGTTAAAGATCATCTTTGATCTGTGATTGATAACTACCACGTGATGGTCCATGAGCGACGGTCATCACCACCTTTTGGTCTTCGATCGTGTGTATAATTTTCTTACCACATCAGATTTACACAGTAGTTTGTTGGTTTGTCACAAAAGTTCTCATCAAAATACATTTAATAGAAAAAAATTTAAAGTAAACGTTTGCATTTCCCCCCCCCTCTTTTCCTTAAAAGGGAATATTCAATCAATTGCTGTATTTTACTGTCCGATTACAAGTCTAGTTTGTCTTTAAATTTTTTTGTAACATTGCTACTGCCTTAGTGATAAAATTGCATCACAAAAAATCATCCCACAAATACAAAACCATAAATCATCTATATACGTACCGTACACCTTAGTCTTATACCCCTCTTGGAGCAATGGTGGCAAAATGGGTGTTACAGTGTGAGAAATGGTAAAAAAAAATTCACATGCTGATATTACTGAAAACAACAGCTTTGCAAGAGAGTCATTCTTTTTAAAAATTGACTGCTAAGAGTTATTGCTGCAAAAGGTAGCTCTAAAATGTGTTCGGTCATGTAATATTCTTAGCTTTATCCATATAACTTGAGTTTGCTTGTTATTGTAATTAACTAGCTTCTCCATATGCCCATCTGATCTTTACTGTAAATGTCATTTGTTTTACAAAGCCTAACTGAGCTTTTTAAATCAGGTTTCAACATTTAATGTTCTACATGAAACATGTGGTACCTCAGTTTTTAATTGTCCAATCATTAACTATTAATGATGCCTTTCAATTATTAAGATTTCAAAAGTTTTCTACCAGGTCCTTTTTTTTCATTATTATTAATCCCTGGTCTTTTAGAGGAGGAGTTGAGGAAACTGAAGGAGGAATCCAACACTGATTCACTTAAACAGGAACTGGAGAAGGAGCGATGCAGACGCATTGAACTGGAACAGAAAGTCACTGAGGCCATAAAAACAGGGTGGGTTATTTAAAACAACTTTCCAGCCCAATTTGTCTTTATTTTTGGATTAACATTTTATCTATCGTCTTACAGACTTGAGGATTCTCCCTCTAAGACACCAAAACCTCCATCCCCTCAACTTTCTGTTAGCAGCAGTACAGGTTGGCACTCCCTCCGTTTTTATGTTTTAAGACTAATATAACAAAGTCTCCATTAATCTTCTATAATTTGATCAAAATTATTGTTTTCCTAGAAAAACAAAAAGAGACCCTATCCAACAGCTTCCTAAAATGGCTTTACAATCGTTTTGGAGTTTATATTGAAGACTTCCGCTTCCAACCAGAGGAGATAACAGTGGAGACAGAGGAGCCATTAAGTGGTAGGAGGTCAGGAACTATCCTAGACATGCGTTTAAAAAACCATGTAGTGCAATGATGTTTTAAAAAAGGTATAATTGTTTTTAAATCAAAATAATATCTGTGTTTGATCCCCAGGTTGACTGAGAACATGAGACGTCTCAGTAAGTATTTTTGTCTGTACTGTTTTCTGGAGATAATGTGAAGTACAGAAGAATATTATCTTTGTAAAGGAGGATACATTTTATTTTTCCAATAGTGGATGATTCCATTGGGATACACTATTTCCCCCGAAGTAATTAAAACATTGTATTTACTTTGGGTTACATGACTCTCTTGATGCTTTGCTAAACATTGTATTATTTCCACACAAAAAACCCTCAAACACCAGAAAATTGGTCTAATATACTTTTCTTTCTGACTCTGAATTTTAGAACGAGGTTTTAGACCTGTGACTAACTTCATGAGGAACCTGTCTGCCTTATCCAGCTGGTACTCTGTGTACACGTCTGCCATTGCCTTCATTGTAAGTCCACACACAGAGTAGATCTCACTGTTCCTCTAAACAAGAGCTGCTCAATCAACGGTCGATCGCGGCCGTTTGTTGAGCAGCCCTGGAGGTGTGCCGGTCGATCGCACGGCAATTAAGGAAGTAGATGACTATATCCATCCTTCCGTTTATTTTTTTATTTGCATATCAGCAAGCAAACTGATGCGCGTTTAAATCTCTTAGGATTGGACATGTTTTAAGTTGCTCGCAAGCTCAAAGTGTGAGCACCCCTGCTCTAAACCCACAAACACATATTCTAAATAACAGCCGCTGTGACTAGACGTTAAATATATTAAATTCTATCATTGGTAATTGTCTTAAGCCAAACTTGCACTATTAGAAAATGCTGTGTTACCTATAAAGTAGCTTTGGGGTTTTGTAGATTATGTATAGGAATTTGTAAAGCACCGCTATTTGTGAATCCCACCCATCCTGCTGTTATGTAAGAGTGGCAAGAAGATAGCCAAAATAAGTCCCACTTTAAGCTAGTGACTCATAAAAAGGGGATATATATCTTGCGAGTTTGAGACTTCAATTGGTCTATCTCAATCATTTCCTCTGACAAGACACTTCACCCACCTTGCGAGTTGGTTGTGATCAGATGGCTCGGTGGTAGTCTTTATTTGGCAGCCTTGCTTCCATCGATCTGCCCCAGGTGTTGTGTTGCAGTGTAGTTCGCCGCCATCATTGTGTAAATGTGTGTGTCACTGGGTGAACTATGGAATGTAGTGTAAAACATTCTGACTCGAAAAAAAATTATGCTATGCTGTTGTGGCATGCTTTTTAGAGTGTTCGAGCTGTGGGTGTGTTGTCTTCTTCTTTTTGGGGGTAGGGTTCTCTTGTGGTGGTGTTCAGCTGTAGGTGGGAGATTCATGTCCTCTAATTTTGTGTGCTTGTGGGATTGTTGAGTTTGGTTGGGACTATTTCCTTGAGGTTGGGACTGTGGAACCTTGGTCAAGGCCCTCTTTGACACTTTTTAATAAGCCTGCAATACATAGAGCACAAACAAAACTGAACATTAATTAGTTAAATCTCTTAAATTCCTTATCTTATTTTCTTTTTTTGCTCCTATCTTATTATTTTACATTTCCTTTACGTTTGAAAAAACGGTAAAGCAATTTCTAATAAAAAATTATAAATATTAATGAATGCTCCACTTGTAAAAGTTAATCTGTTGGAGTTCAGCTTGGTTCTCAAGCAACAATTTTGAGTGCCTCATAGGATAGGTTAAAATACAAAAAGGAAAAAAAAGCATTATACAAATTCTGGCCATTAACCATTTCTCCACAAATCTTGCAGTGAACATTAAAAATTGTGTTAATGGTGGTTAGATTCTTTTTGGTTAGATTAAACTAATTTTTGCTTTGTATGGAACACATGGGTGGGGCAAAACCAGCACTTTCAACATGACCCTAAACACACTATTGATAATGATATTCAGTCATGGCAGAAACACACTTTAAGTGTTCTTTTCTTCAACAAGGGCAAAGATGCTGTCAAACAGGTTTAAGTCCAATCTTATGGAATATATTTTGGTCCAATTTCATTTGAATCCTATTTTATTGTTTTGTCAGAACCAGATTGAACCACATACAGTAGAATAACACTGCAACTATTTTAATGTGCAGTGCAGTTACTCAGGCTATCATATAGTGGTAATTTTGTTGTTGCTTCATAAAATTTCTAAGATTGTGCCTTAAAGAAACTTGCTGTGTGTTGACAGGTATACATGTATGCAGCATGGCATGGCTGGGCTGTTCCCATGTTCATGTTTCTCGCTATTCTCCGCCTTTCATTAAATTATTTCATTTCCAGGTGAGTTTTTGGCACATTCAAACACTTTCAAAACAAATTTTTTTTAAACTGACGCCCACTAAAAAATAACTTATCAAGCTCTTATCCACAACAGAAAGTTTAATTGAGCATTTTTAAAAGATCAAATAAAATTTTGGTAAAAAAGCTTTAGTAATGATACGGTAATTTTATTTATTTATTTTGACTTAAAAAAGGGAGTTTTGGAAGAAAAAAAAATTAGTTGTTTTGCGTACACGGCACGTGACCCAGATGTAAATACAGGAAGGAGTTGGCGTGTTCAGATCGTATTTAAAGACTTAACCAGAGGACCAGCTGTTTTCTTAGTTATTATCTGATAAATATGCAAAACAGATTTTTTAAAGTTGCATATATCTGTAAAATAAACCCAGTTACAAGGAGGCATTTAACTGTTCCCTGGAGTGTCTGATCAAGGTCTGATCGTATTCACAAGGAAAAGCTTTAGAGTTTTAATAGAACTGTATTAAGACCATCCCCCACCAAAATGAAAATCAACTAGTTAATTTTAAACTGACTAAATAGCCCATGTTTGAAAACACCCTTAGAAATGGCTTTGTCACACTTCCCTGACTTAGGGATGCAATAACTTGGTTTTCATTTGTTCTTGAATTGCTGTAGACCGATGCAAAATATGTAGCTATTTGAGATGTCTATTGGTCTACGTCATATTACGAGACAAGTTTTATTTAAGATATTTCTTTATGTGCATTAATTAGCATGAGTGAAGACATTGAAACTGAAGCATACGAATAGTGACTGCTTTTTGTGTTAACCGAAATTATGTTTCAGACATTAAAACAGTACATACACTGTTAAAAAAAACAACTTAATTCCAACAATGAGACAACTTAATATTTTACCATCTTATGATGTCAAGATACTTGGTTTGAAACAAGCTTGAATTGGTTTCTTGTTAAACTGTGTGTTTCTGTGAAAAATTGGTCTCAGAGGCTGGAGGATCCAGTGGAGCATTGTACCTGACGTTTCTGAACCATTGGTAAGGCATTTCTGTTTACTCAAACACACCTATTATAAAAATGCTTTTATCCATCTAGAGACATGATTCATCATGACTGGTCTAAAGATGTTGATTTAATTTCAATCAAGAGCCGAACAATGCTTACTTCTGTCTTTTTTTCAAGGAACCTCCAAAAGATGAGTTAACTGTATCTGAGAAATTCCAGCTGGTTCTTGATGTTGCTCAGAAAGCTCAGGTGAGAGAAGATAAACTAAAACATGCTGTAAGTTTGAATTTAAATCTCTTGTTGAACAATAAGTTGACGCCAATTTCATACCCTGTATACGGTCTCCAAAATGTAATTATATCTAATTTATGGCCTATAGTGTAGGGAATATATAAGGACGGCTTTCAGAATATTTTCTAACATCTCTAAAAAAATTATGGGATTACAGTGAAGAGCCTGTGTTTCACAGTATTTTGACCAGTTCAAGCAACTCGTTTTTCTGACTTCCATCCAGAATCTTTTTGGAAAGATGGCCAACATCCTTGAAAAGATAAAAAAGTAATTGTTTCTACACATCGTTTGTACTGAAGTAATAGTCATTGAACAGAGCTGTGTGATATACTGATTGTGTAAATTTGTCTGTCCTTAGCCTGTTCATGTGGGTCCAACCAGAGTTGACTAAGAAGCTCTACGTAGGACTGTGGGTGGCCTTCATCTTCTCATGTCTGTTGCCTTACCAGCTGCTTGGCTTCATCATAGGTGCATTATAAGACACACTAATATATCAGCTATTAACAGCACTGAACAATAACTTAAAAAAAGACTCTAAAATGTATGCAAGTTTAAATATCCTTTCATAAAGTAGTGAAAGTAGTGACCAGTTGTGGACTGGATATTTGGACCTTTTGGCACTAGTCAAGGTGTGGGGAAATCAGGGAACAGAGGCAGATTAAAAAGCTTGATATATTTCAGTCATAAAGTAGGAGGGTACCGAAATGATTAGGTCCTAGATACTGGCTGTAGAAAAAAATATACCTCTAAATTGTGTTTATTGTCATTACCAGTCAGCCTTGTTTGGGCTAAGGGTAATGTGATTGGTTGTACTCTCAACATGGAACACGGTGACACCGAAAGGATGAAACACACACGTCGATCTTCCTTTAGCATTTAACAGGAAGATTTATTCTTCTTCTGTGTAATGAACATGAACTCTATTTATAATACTTCATACACAATACTCCATATCAAATACTTCAGGTAACTGTGATATATAGCCCTTACATTCAGTAATTCGCAAATGCCTATAGTATCCCATGAAATTATATTTTACATTTTCCTTTTTTCTCAAACCTTTATTTATCACCTTTTAACGGCTTTGACTATTTTTACTGTAGACATATTAAATATATTTAACAGAATAGTATTTTTTTATTTTTTTTTTAAGAAACAAGTTATTACAAAAATTAAAAAGTGTGTAATGCTCCTTTAATACCCTTTGTCTTTACTAAGACTCAAACAGCTACCGTAATTGCCAGACTATAGAGCGCACCTGATTATAAGCCTCACCCAGTAAATTTTTAAAGGAAAAAGCATTTTGTACATACATAAGCCGCACC
>JAVLVB010000295.1:1117116-1128099 GCA_032876305.1 Orestias chungarensis
AGAAAATCCTCCCGGTCGCTTGCAATAATAGTTGGTCAACCATTCTTTCATTAGGCTCTCTACTATCCACCCTTTCGTGTTAACCTTTACAACAATGTCTTTTGGGAGGTTTTCTTTTGGCATAGTAATCTGCTTAAAAATTACCATTGGCTTAAACTTCAGTCCGGATCCGGTGCAGCCCAAAACACAGGTGACATGCGTCCTTTAATGGCCGGTTGTTTTCAGTGTGACAGATACTTCACCTTTCTTGTTGACGGTCCTGGTGAGGGGTAGGTCAAACGTCAGGGGTACCTCATCCATATTTATGATTTCATCTTTATTTGAATGAATTTGTGAACATTTGCGACTTTTTCCTCGTTGTCGGGAGGGAGTTGCTGACACAAAGTTGTCCGTGTCCTGATGGACTAACCTTTTCGTTTCATCTATCTATCTATCAATCTAACAAACCACGACAGCCCTTCTTTGAAATCCTGAATTTTCTTTTTGGTGGCAATCATTTTTGCTGTCAGTCTGATCTGCACAGTGGAAACACCTCGGCCATCCGCTGTCTGTGTGTTCACCCAGTCTTCAAGAATGTTTTCCAGTTCGGGCCACCTGCTTTTATTACCTCTGAAAGCTTTTTTTGTCTTTTTACATTGCTCCAGTTCTTCCCGCTGCCGTTTACAACGTCTCACCATCGATTCATTTACGCCAAGTTTAAGTCCAGCAGCTCTGTTTCATTCTTTATCGGCCAGCTCGATTGCTTTTAATTTAAAAGCTGCGTCATATGCATTTCTTCTTGCATTTTCCATGATGAGGGTCTGTTTATGCAAATTTTATGCATGCACAGAGCGCAAAGTTACGTTAAACTTGCGTCTTCTTCAACACATTTATTCCAACTGTCTCACTCTTACCTTTTCTGCTCGAGCGCCCCAGGCGGCCGTTGGAAAAAATGCATAAATTAGCCGCATCATTGCTTAAGCCGCAGGGTTGAAAGCGTGTGACAAACGTTGCGGCTTATAGTCCGGAAATTACGGTAATACTCATTCAATGAATTACAAAAGACTGCAGCCATTCTGGTAACCCCCCAGCAAAACTACATTGTACAAATGGTAAATGGCCTTTAGTTATGTAGCTCCTTTCTATTCAAACTGAACACTCAAAGCACTTCACCACCGATACATACATCGGTAGGCAAATTGGGGTTAGGTTCCTTGCCCGAGGGCACGTTACTCTACCCTTTATGTGAACTGTTTAAAAAAGTTCACAGTATAAAAAGTTTAAAGTGATTTCAGCATTCTTTTCACAGTTTCTCAGCTAGCTCAACATACCTGCACAAAGTACGCCTGCATTAGCATGAATTGGCATATGGAAATTTGTCCCATTTGCTACACAATGTACCTCAGAAACCGCATCACGATTCAATAACCTCTCAAACTTTTACAGTTAATCTATCATATATACTTACCTGTGACAAAAAAAAACAATAACACACGTGTCAGGCTTCCTATGGCATTTTAGATTTATTCTTCTTTTGGGTGCACAAAACTTTGGAATTAAATAAGGGTCAGAAAGAATTTGTAGTTGTAAAAAAAAAAAAAAGATTTGCAGTTGTAAAACAGATTTGTACAAGTATGAGTTTTGACCCTTTTTTGACACCATGAGTATTCACTCAATCAGCACGTTGCTTACTGGCTTGTCCATTAACCCGGCGCTCACCCTCTCACCAAACAACCATCCAAAAAAGGAGCAGCAATTTCTGCCTTTAACATACAAACATAATTGGGCTAGAACAAACCCAATGATACCCACATAAAATACAGTAAATGGGACAAATCAGAGTAAACATACTGCGCTAGCGGACAGAAGCGGATATATTAATAAAATGACAAAATAAAAAGGAGCACAGTAGTAAATATATGTAAATCTCTTTCCCTCAACCAATACAAACATACACTCAAAAACAAGACAAAAAACAAAAAACCCAAAACAAAACAAAATAAAAAATGCATAAAATAAATTCAGGTGCCAGGGGATACTTCTGTCAGTATATCAGTCAAACTAAAGAAGGAAGATGAAATAAAAAAAAGATATTGATAAAAATCATAAACATCAGCTACATACCACCTTATCAATCTGGAATATTAGGGAAATTAATCTTTCTGAGGGTTCTTAACAAGGGGCTCCACAAACCCAAAAATCTCACAAAAGAGCCTCTTAAAGTAAAACGGGTTTTCTAAAGTTTAATGAAATACAATGTATTTCGAAGCCAATGGATATATGATGGAGGTTGAGGCGACTTCCATTGTATTATAATTACTCTCTGTGCCAAAAGAGTCAAAAAAGCCAAGGAAGATTTTTGAAAAGAGGACAGGGTGGACTGTGGGGTTGCAACTCCAAACAAAGCAGTCAAGGGGTAAAGCTCCAATTTCCTGTCAAAAATGTCAGAAATAATAGCAAAAACTTTGGGCCAATAGTTAGAAAGCTTAGGACAAAGCCAAATGGTGTGGATCAGATTGACTGGAGAGTGCTGGCATCTATCACAGGCAGAAGAAATACTGGTGTAAAACCTGGCCAGACGTGCTTTAGTATAGTAAGTGCGATATACAAGTTTGCATTGTATTAGATTATGTCTGGCACAAATAGACGACGTATGCATCAACGACAGGCTTTGTGTCCAAAGATCCCCTGAAATAGCCCTTCTGAGGTCCTCCTCCCAAAGTGATCTCAACAAATTTAGGGTTTGTGGGCATAGAAGTGTGATTTGATTATAAATAAAAGAGATTCGAAAATTTTCATCTTGTACACGCTGGCATTTTGGTTTGGATATGTCCATTAAACTCAGAATAAAGGCATCCTGGACTACCTTACTTGGATTGTCATTGAATTTGGCATGATTTAGAGCCAACTTTGCATCTGTAATGAGATCAGCATGACACAGATGAGGATTGTCTCCTGCAATTTTTCCGCAACCAGAATTCCTGATTTTATGCTTATTCTCAAGTTCACGGTACTCCGTAGGTCGCCACCGCTTGCGTGGACGATGAGCGAGTAGTGTTGGTATCCTCTAGGCCATCAAAAGTGTTCATTTTCTTGTTTTTGAGACAGTTTGTTCACTGTTTTGGTAGTAAAGCGGCGAGCAAGGGCATCGCCATCTTTGTTTCTGCAGCAGACCAACACGCACGCTGATTGACTGAGAGGATACATAGCTGTTTGTGTAGAAATGGGTCTGTGTCGCGTTTTGCAAAGAAGGTGTGTTTTAGAGCCTCCGTGTCTGTGGGATTTAAGTGGTTTTGCTGAAAACTGATTCCGCAACCACATTGCCCTCTCCATCACCAATAAATTGGTGCGGGTAGTTTTAAAAATTAAAATTTGGCGCATGTCGCGTTTTCCAATGAAACTTTTCATTTTTGTTGCATGTTCTTTTTTTGTAGCTAATATCCCGCAAGTCACTGATTGATGTTCAGCTATATGGTTTGAAGAAACAATTTAGGGAAATTATGTCTGTGTAGTTTTGGTTTTTATTGCATTTTATGAGGATTTTGAGGTTGTACAGAATTTTTGTAGCATAGTTGTTAAATGTTTTTGTAAAAAGCACTCGGAAAACAATAAAGCAGTTTACTATTAGTAAACTATACTTTGTCTTTTAAATGCTTATGTATTTTTAAAAGTAACTCCCTCAGTAGATTTACTTAAGTAAATTTTAAACTAAGCAGCCTTTACTTGTAATTGTATCAATACTTAGTCTCAAGTACTAAAGGGGAGTAGTTTGTCACTGCCAACATGTGGATAGTTGATTCAAATAATTTTCTGCTAAGCCCAAACGACCATTCAATAAAAAATTTAAAATCATGATATAATATCATGCAAATAGAATACAACTGCACATTGATATCACAATAAATAAATAAAATCCCTGTTTTAGAAGACAAAACTTTTTTGAAGGATAAATACACTGCTGAGTTTGTGTAATTTTGATCTTTCTGCTATCAGGTGTTTACGCAGGGATCAAGTTTTTCATCATTGACTTCATTTTTAAAAGTTGTCCGAAGCTAAGGCAGCGCTTTGACACACCCTACATTATCTGGACCAATTTGCCCACCGACCTGCAGCTGAGGGAGCGCAGCAACACCACACTGAGCAGACGGGTCAGTCCAAACTCTGAAACAAACTCACACATGCACCTCACTTGCCGAATGAATGAGTCTGCAGTGACAAAACAGTTTTTGGTAAAGTTCAGTTGAAATTCACATTGCAATAGGAGAAAAATTTGCATTATGAGCTTTTGGTGCTCTCTGCCACATGGGAAGACAGAACAGACTGCTGCTATCACCTCTCTCAGTTTGTCTTCATTCTTCTGTCTCAGCTGTCTGAGTGTGAACAGGTAGGATCTGCTATGTTTGTGTGCGTGTCATTGTAGAGGTCAGTGTCTACTGTAGGTATACACAGCTTTGTCAGTAGGAGATGCACTTCACTGCTTTATAGACAATAAGTATAAACTCTAGGTCAGCCTTGAAGACATATTCAAACAACTGGGACTTCCATATTTTGTCACATTACAACCACAAACAAAATCTGTGTGGGAAACATTTCTGGAGGGGGTTGCTTATCTCTAACAGTTAACAGAGTTCTCAAGGCCATTAGTTGCCTGATACTTTAAATTTAAAGCTCAGTCATGCTGAAAGCAAATACAAACCTCTGACAACACATTTGTTTTAGGTCTGTTAAGTTCAGGTATGGGCGTGCATATTATTGTTTACCTATCCATCCACCCATCCACCTTCCCACCCCAACTGGCTCCTCTGGATGTGGTGAAGCAGCTCTACTGAGTCACTCTATCTCTTAGCCTAGATATCCTGCGCAGGAAACTCATTTTGTTCGTTTGAATCCGTGATCTTGTTCATTTGGTGATGACCCAGAGCTTGTGATGGGAACGTAAATTGACCGGTAAATTGACTCATTCACCACGACACACCGGTACAGCGCCTGAATAACTGCTGATGCCGCAGCAATCCATCATTGTGGGGGTTGTGTGTCTGGGGCAATATTCAGTGTTAATTTTTGTACATACAATGTACATGTAGGCCAAACAGTTCCCCTTTAGTCCATTATGACTACAAATAAATAAAAAACCTTGTAATTGTAATTCCACACCAGGTTTCTGCACTGCTAAATAAAGTTTCTGTATAACATTTTAAAGTTTGTGGGTATTATGTGACAAAATGTAAAAATATTCAAATCTAGAAGGAACTTTGTCTCATTGTTTGGTAGGTTTGGACAGTCCCCTTGACTAGTGTTTCAACTGTAGTTTGTTTCTCTTGCTAGTTTTTTTTTCTTTCTATTCTGCACCTATATTACCCTTGATCAAGTTTTAGATACTATTGAAGTGTCAGCGTAAGGTTTTCATTTCAAAGTAAACACTTTTTAAAAATGTATTAGACATGTTTTTGATGATTTTTAAGGAGAGTTTGAAGCATAGAATTGCAATTAGATGCCAACTTGCAGCAAACGGTCATCCATCCAGATATCACTCTACTCAGCAACATTTCAAAAATGCAAACTCTTACAAATTATTTGTCTTGTTTTTAGTGCAAATATGTTAGTAAACTTTAAATAAATAAAAAACAAGTTTTTCACATTTTTTGTACGTTTCAAGTAGTTTAAAAAATCTGCCAATGAAACACATACTTTTAATCCAAATTAAAAATTTGCTAAAAATGGACTTGTAAGTTGGTTTTGTGTTGTTTTAGGTGCACTATACGCTACACAAAATTAATTTGCTGGATTTTTATTTTCTCCTTAAACTTTGAAACCAGAACAATTTTTTACCACTTAATAGCTTTTTTTCTAACACAGAAAGTCTACAGCAATGTGTTTTTTTTTCTTCTCTTTTCTATCCCACAGCTGTTTTACAAGGCTTGTCATGTACATGTTAATGCCGCTAGTGTGGTGTACAGTTGAAACTGGCAAAAAGTATCCCTCTAAAAAGGCAAAACAAATATATTCTAATCTAGCTCCCTAACTAATCATTCTGTTTAGGTTGCAACAGCAGGTCGATCTAGCGTTTCTACAGCTGCTCCTCTAGGTGCTAGTCGAGACGAAGATGGAGGGCGATACTATAGTACAAAAAGAGGAGCTTTTCATGAGGTCTTCAGCCTTCCAGAGAGTGAGCGCCCTTTGTCAGGTAGGACTGGGAACTGCTGGAGTAGACTTGGTATTAAATAATTGTTCTGACTAAAATCTGTTTTCATAGCACAGAAATTACTGGAAAGGCAGATTATTTGTATGTTTGCAGTAACTGATTCGTTTCTTTCAGTGTGTGAGAATGGCTGGCGCTGCTGTCTTATCAATAGAGACAAGAAGACACCAACAGACTACATCCGTAATGGAGTACTTTATGTCACAGAGAAGTAAACCCTCTCTCCCCTTTGAGTCACTCTTTCTGTTATCTGTCACTAGTGTCACTTTGTTGTGTCCAAGTAGAAATGAGATATTCTGATCTGATTTGAAAGAAATTATGTTTCTGTTAAAGAAGCTTTAATTGGTATCCTTTAAAATTACAGCCACCTGTGTTTTGAGAGCTCCAGCTCACGATCTGGGTCTTCAAAAAGGAACAAAGTCATCAAATTGACTGAAATCACTGAAATACAGAAAGTAAGTACATATACACTACTCACAAAAAGTTAGGGATATTTGGCTTTTGGGTGAAATTTGTGGAAAATGTAACAAGTTCCCGCTGCAGTGATATCATATTACAAAAGTAGGACATTTAAGTAGAAGGATGCACTGGGGATTTCCTCATCTCAAACAATTTGTTGAAACAAAAGTTAACAACAGTGGTGTGTACACCACAACAAAAAATGTCAACGTCTCAATACCTCATCATGTGCCCTTGAGCATCAATTACAGCTTGACAACGACGTCTCATGCAGTTCACAAGTCAAGTTATTGTCTGCTGAGGCAGGGCATCCCACTCTTCTTGAGGGGCAGCCCTCAGGTCATTGAGGTTTTGGGGTGCAGAGTTTCGAACTTCTACACGGCGACTCAGTTGATCCCACAGGTTTTCAATGGGATTCAGGTCTGGAGAAAGCGCAGGCCACTCCATTTGATGAAATTAGCGCTGTGTTGTTCATGTAGGGGACCAATCACTGGATTAATGATGTTATTCATTTAGTATGGGCTTGTTATTGTCACATTCACAAAGTGTAGGGCAGTTTTATACAGACTGGACACACCTGCCCACACTGTGACACCGCCACCACCAAAACCTCGTCTGGTGACAACTGTGACTGATGCATAGCGCTCTCCTTGACGTCTCCAAGATCGTTGGCGGCCATCATTTCTGCTCAACTTGAAACGACTTTCATCAGAGAACAGCACTGAGGCCCACTGGTCCCTCGTCCCAGTAAATGCTACCTGGCCCATGCAAGACAATGACGCCTGTGCCTGCTGGTGTGGTCAGGTACCCTTGCAGGTCGTTTAGAACGCAGACCACGCTGATGCAAACGGTTACGAATGGTCTGACGTGACACTTGGGCGCCTCTCACCTCCTTTAAAACGTGCCTGGAGTTGAGTGGCATTCATCATCCGGTTTCTCAGGGCATTGTTCACAATGTAGCGCTCATCAGCATGAGAAGTGGCCAAAGGACGTCCATTTCTACGCCTTTCTGTTACTTTTCAGTCTCTCAGTATCTCTGTTGCAATCCGCTGATGACAATCTATGACAGTCTGAGCTCAGTGGCCACGTCCGTCAGAGAACGTCCTGTTTGAAGCATTGCAATGGCCAGGTACTGTTGATCCATTGTTAGGTGTCGTCTTGGTCTCATGATGTCACAATGTGAACAGCCTGATGAGGACGACTGTTTAAACACCAGCTGTAATCGAACCAGGACATTTATTGGTCGATTCGAGGATCAAACACCTGTTGTGACTTTTGCCGTTAAGCTCCTCTTTAGAGAACAGCAACATGTGCAAAAATTACTGAAACATTTAACAGTTGGACAGGTGCATTCATTATTGAGACATTGACATTTGTTTTTGTGGTGTACACACCATTGTTGTTAACTTTTGATTCAGCAAATTGTTTGAGATGAGGAAATCACCAGTGCATCTTTCTACTTAAATGTCCTACTTTCGTGATATGATATCACTGTAGCGAGAACTTTTTACATTTTCCACAAATTTCACCCGATGCCAAATATCCTTAACTTTTTGTGAGTAGTGTCTGTCTGTCTGTCTGTCTGTCTGTCTGTCTCTCTGCGAGTGCGAGTGCGAGAGCGAGAGCGAGAGATATATAATGGATTTCTTTTTACTCTCTTCTTCACAGTACAAGGTTTTGTCAGTACTTCCTGGTTCAGGAATGGGTATCTCCATAGCGACACCTTCAACCCTAAAGGTAAACCTGCCAGCTGAACATATATGTACACCCAACTTATAGTATTGCTATTTTATATACTTTAAACAAACTCAAGCCATCTTCACACTGACAGGTAACTTGTTTCTATAGTTCCCTTTTCATACTAGCATCTGATGTCCTTTGCTTTCCATTTTTTCTTTTTTTGCAGCCAATGGTGTTTGGTGCGATGATTCACAGAGATGAGGCATTTGATGCCATCTTCTCCCAACGACAAAAGATGGTCGAGCAGGCTAGAGCCAAAAATATTGAGACATAGGTTCTATTTGAGCATCTGGTGTGTTGTCCGGTTCTTGCCACTTTCAAAATAGCTTATGAACCAGTGGGGCTCCAGTTTATAAGTTCACCACTTTTGGAGGCTTTTTCATTGCAATCTGGATCAGCTGAGTCTTTTTTTAAAATTTGCATACAGCATCTACAATATGACTGTACCGCTGCGAAAGTATGTGCAGGTCAAATTCGTCTTTATGGTCTCCTTTACATGATGGCAACCTTACCAATAGCACTGAAAATAGTTTCTATCCTCGTCAACATTGATCTTTTAAGACTCATGCTGTCCTTTTGATTAAACTATTGGTGTTTATATTCAGTTGCTGGTAAAAATGTAAATAATTTACATTGGAGAATTTTTTTAAATCTCCATTTAAAAGCTTAATTTCAATAATGAGTTATTTTTATCAGCAAGTATACGTGACTTTACAGGACTTTTATTTTGTTTGTTTAATCTTCAAAGATCAAAGGTAAAAAATTTAAACTTAATCACACAAATGTCAGTTCTTCCTTAGCTTTTTTGAGATCTAATTTAGTATATTTTTTGAATACACCGTTAAAACAATTTGCTTAAACCATTTATTACACTGGCCTCTGGTTAATGTAGGGCTTTCAGTAGTTGTCCGTTTACAGTGCTGTACAATAGACAATAATTTAAAAAAGCATAAGAAGATAAGAAATACTTTTTTATTCCCCGAAAAGAAATTACAGAATTCCAGTGAACCCATCTACACAGACATCACAATTCAATAAAAGACATTAACTGAGTCTATGCAGCCAATTGAGGGGAGGAGGAGGTGGTATGTTGAATGGGTTTGTCGTTTGTTTTTGTGTGTCCATCTGTGTATATGTCTGTGTAAAACACCAGAGCCCATTGTTTTTGACAGTATGATGAAATGTTATCAACCGTCCATTCGGTTTTGAGTAGTTCCACAGATGTCCACAGGGGAGGGAGGGGGGCAGAGGAAGCAGAGCATCTTGTTTACATAACTTCCAGGAAAAGTTGAAGATAGTTGACCATCAAGCCATTAAAGGATGGTGGTGATTCAATATGCTGGGGTTCCTTAGATTGGAATCTTTTTCAAATTGATTTGTTTAAGATTTATCTTTGATTTTAATTGCTCTTGTAAAGTGCCTTGAGATGACATCTGTTGTAAATCGGCGCTATCTAAATAAACTTATTCTTGGTGCTTCTCAAAGACTAATTCTAAAAAGCCAAATTCCAGGTCCATTCTGCCAAATCTGTGTTTACGACTTTCTCCAAGATTTGTGTGAGCCCATGAACCGCAACCAATATGCGATCCGGTGCAAGAATCACATTCAGTTTGTGATTCCAGTCAAGTAACATCTCAGTCTTGGTGTTAATCGCCCTGTAATTCTATGTAATTAATATTTATGCAGTACCACAAAAATTTTTGTCTCAAGGCACTTTACAAAAAAAGTTAATTTAGTCTTGTCATACAAGAAGGATTTGAAATTGATCCTACGGTATATGTCAAACAATACACTCAAGTTTAGTTTATTATTCAAATTGGTAAAAGTGTTTTCCATCTAACAAAACCCATCAGATTGCCTCAAGTCATTGACCTTTAGCTTTCACTCCTTCTGATCGAGGGTGCAGCGACAGTGGAGAGTTGACTGCATCACTGACTTTGCAGCCATCCCTTTTACTGGGCATGTCGCCATAGTGGAGAGGGAAACTTCCATTTAATATGAATAACAAAATTCAAACTGCTTCGTGCAAATCCTTATGACCTGGTTTAATATTATCTGATTGCTTTTAAAAAACGTTTTTCAAAAAGGTTTGCAGAGTTACATAGAGCGCTGTTATATGTAACAAGGAAGAGAAAGTTACTGTTGTCTTACTGTTGCAAACATACAGATATTGGTTCCATGGCTAAACTTATGAATGATCCAGTGCTAACTGCTGTAGCCATAATCCAGAATTGACAAAAACATTATTTCACTAGCTAAAGTCAGGTTTCCTTGCGAAAGATTTGAACAAGGCATTGAAATACTGGGAAAAAGTAGTGTGGTCAGGTGATGCCAAATCTAAAGACTTTGGATTTTACTGAATCCACTATGTTTGGAGAACAGATCTATGCCAAAGATTGTAGTTGAGAAGAATATTGTTTGAAATTTTTTAAAGCATATCTTCTGGAAAAGGAAAGATTAATGGAGAAATGAACTGGGACTTTAATAGGAATCTGAAGATCAAACAAGTTTCAATTTCCAAGAAAGACGACGGTCTCAAACAAACATAAAACACAGTTAAACTATATTTCATGTTGGTACAAATATTTAAAAAAAATATTTACTGA
>JAVLVB010000295.1:1129469-1148500 GCA_032876305.1 Orestias chungarensis
GATTACAATTTGCTGCCTACAACCTTTTTGGTGCAAATTTACTGAAAAAGACAACTTTTATCTGGATTCATAAAGGATATAAAATTTGTCAAATTATTGTGAGTAGTAAATTATTATTTTATTTCTACATTTGCATCTTATGGTAATTTGAAAATGGACTTGACTTATATTGCCTAGTTCTAATGATAAAAGTAGTAATGTGCTTTAGACTGAAACATCACCCGTTCACACTCACAAACACGCTGGTGGCGTAGGGGATAGCGCGACCCACATAGGACCTTGAGTCCTCGACAGAATGTGAAAAAAATAAATAAAATCATTCCTACGTATTAATTAGTCCATCAAGTACATACCTTCCTATAAAATTAAATGAGTTGGCAGGTTTAGGTTAATTATCTAATTAGAAACCAAACATTAAAAAAAGCTACTCCTTCAGTTTTTATTTCTAAAATCACTGGCAAGTGAAAAGTAAATGAAAAATGAAAAGAATGCTGGTTAACACTACCAGTAAAAAGTATACTTTTAGGAATTGTGGTGTGGTCATGGCTCCGAAAATTAAAAGCAAAAACATTTCTTTTGGAATTCCAGTGTTTCATTACCTTTCCATCTTTAGGCAATATTTTATGATTTTTTTTTTTTCTTTTAGATTTAAATTGGTTTGTTTTCTTGGTTAAACAAAAAGCATTTTTGCAAATTAGAGGCAGGTTTCTTGTTGAGACATTTTCCATGCCTTCTTATCCTAGTATCAAAACAAACTACTCTTTTGTTTGCTGTACACATTTAATGTTGTCTTTTTAACCTCTGTAAAAGCTCTCTGTGGTTGTATGATGTAAATAATTTAGGACAATTTTGTAATAGATTTTTTTCATTCGCGAAAATGAATTGTACATTTTTTGTATCTTAAGTAAAGATGTATATTCTGCACAGACTGTTTTTTTGCTGTTGTACATTTGTGTCACAATCTTGCCTTCACAATGAGCAGCTTTAAAATTTGACAACTGATTAATTCCCTCCATTTCTTCTTGGATTTGTAATGTTTCCATAAGTAGGAAAAGTATAAATAATTACTAATATAACTGTATATATACACACACACACACACATATTTATATATATATATATATATATATCAACATTAAACTTCTCCAAAGAAGGCTTGGCTACAAAATCCAGGTCTAACTCAATTTCTAAACAAAACTGCTCTCACATGCTTACAGGGCAAAGAAACAAACTAAACGGCCGATACAGTGTAAAATGAAAGGGAATTGAAACGAGTGCACAATGGCCCAAAGCAACCATGTCCCCCCTATACTTTACCTGCCTGCCACAACTCACCTGTCAAACTGATTCCTGGCTCTTCACGTAGATCGGCGGCCGGTTTATTAAGCACCAAACCAGTAAGAAATTAATCTTACGGATTGCCCCCGAGAACACTGTTTGCACAGTGAACGCAAACTGCAGACCCGCACAACACTACCAAGATAACAAACAGGTGAAGTCTAAAGCGACAGCACCTCTTAACCTAACAGGAGACACAATCACCAAAACAGAATCACACTGATGCACAATCCCAACACTCAATTCACTAGCGTGTATGTTGGATCAATCTAACAAACATGCCACAGCTCCCCACAACAAACAAGCTGGTAAACAAAGCCTTCTCCAACCCACAACAGGGATGTCACTGCTCACTCCAACTAACAGGAAAAAGATGAATGAAACATTACGCACTCAAACCAACAATTTTCCAAACTGCAGAAATGTATGTTTTGAGTTTTGTTTTTGTTTTTTGTTTTTTGACAAGCCCCCACTTGTTACGGGCGGCTTGGATAGCCTTTATTTTTAAAAGAACCAAATTGTCTAGTATGCTCAGCTCGATCTCCGCCTTGGAGGGAGATGACCAGAGATCAGCAACTGAAGAAGGTGAGTCTGGGAGCTTGCTTGTGGAATCCTGAGAGAGTACAAAGACAGTTGATTTACTGTAGGTACTAGAAACTAGGGAAAAAACATGAAAAATGCTGCGAGAAGGTTGACAACAAGTAGCTGAAAAAACACTAGAGATTGGCTCTGAGGAACATAAAGGTTACCGGAAGCAAAACAACACTGCCCAACGCTCCAGCCAGACTGGAGCTCTGGCAACCTCCAGTGGAAAACCTAGAGATGGTACAGAAACTCAAAACCTGACATATATAATTTGGGTAGCAGATGCCTTTCACCCTCAAATTGAACCTTTAAAACATAAATGATAGTTTTACTGAGTTTCTGCTGTTCTCTGATGTTTTCTCAGTCTGCAGTCAGCAGATAGCCCCACCCTTTCCCTGACTACCAATAAATGACCAATTAGGGACTGGTATGCCAATGAGCCAACAGGTTGCGTTATTGGCTAACAGTGTCAGACTTTTCATTTCATTTGATATTTTTCATTTCATTCCCTTTACAATAAATATGAAACATGTATATACCCACTTAGATAAATAAATTAAAAGGAGCAAGAAGAAAAAGAAACAAATCTGCCCATTATTCACACAAAGAGAACATGAGCTATACAGCTCAGAAGAAAATTAAGGAGATTGTTCAAATATACAAAAAATACAAAAAAACATCATGCTTCATCATAATGATTTCGATTGATAGGAAGATCACAAAATTCCACAGTCTTCTGTTGATCCAGAACACTGCAGCAAGAGTTCTGATGAAACTTAAAAAGAGAGATCATAACTCTCTCATTTTAGCTTTCCTTCAGAATAGATTTTAAGATTCTTCTTTTAATATAAAAAGGCCTATCTAATCAAGCTCCATCATATATCAGGGATCTACTCCTTACATCCCAAACAGAGCAATTTGCTCTCAGACTACAGGTTTTCTGGTGGTTTCTATAATGTGTAAAAGCAGAATGGGAGGCAGATATTTTAGTCATCAGGGTTCTCTCCTGTGAAACCAGTCTGTGAGGCAGACACCCAGTCTAGTTTCAAATGTAATCTTAAAACCTTCCTTATGTTAGAAAGAGGTAGAGAAGACAACCCAAAGAGTTCAGTCTCCTTTGCTGTACCTTTTTTTATGTCCCGCTATAAAGGGTTATGTTATTTTCTATTTTTTTTAAGCTACTTAAACAGTCAATGCAATCTGCTGGATGTCCTTAGATTGGACAGAGTAAGATGCCCCCTTCACATTCCTGCCTGCCTCCTCAAATGACAATGTCTAGAAGTGGCTCTGGTGTTTTTTCTAATGTGAGCAGGTGTAGGGTGTTATCTTTGTCATCCACGGAGTAATTCCATGTAGAACCACCATGGCAAGGGAGGTTAAGCGTCTTGCCCATGGACACAACAAATGAGATAAAGCAGGGGCTTGAACTGGCAACTCACCAGTTACAAGACAAACTCCCACCCCTTTGCTTAGTTGCGAAATACAAGTACTGGTATATAAATAAAGGTAGCAAAACACATACACAGTTACCTCTGTGCTGTGCACATGTGTGGTGGTAACACATCCATCCTTGCAAGAGCTCCTGTCATTAGCTAATTTAAAAAATGAATAACTTGTGAATTTTAGGAAGGTTTCTTATTTGCCTAACTCCCAAAGAAGGGTAATTACCAAAAATCTGTTTAAAGTTTCTTGCTTTGAAAACTTTATAGGTTTTTCTTTTTAGTTGTGGTATTTTGTTATCAAAATCCAAGGTTTCATTAGCACTAAAAGACAATGAAGTGGTTCTATTTTATTTCCTCTCAATGAGAAATTTTACAGTTTTTCCACATTTTCACTCCAAGCACAAACCAACCAGCACACTTATTTGAAGTGATTTCTTAGGCATTAGATTTCAGTTTTTTATTAATAGCCCACAGTGCATTTATAACAGAGAATAAGACAAAAATGCTGTAAAATATTTTTACAAAAATTTAAAAAGCAGATTCAGTCACAACTTGAAAAACAAATCAAAATTCAAATATAATCCACATTTTTGATTCAAATCTTTACAGTAAAGTATTTTAAACTGAGTTTCTCTCTGTACTTAATGTTATGGATTTATATAATTAATTTATAAGAACAATTGCAGGTTTAATAACCAAATGTCTAGTTTTATAATGTGTGGTAACTGCTACTAAATCATCTTTTGGCCCTTTTTAAAGCTCAATGTTCAATTCATTGTCATTCTCAGAATCATCTGCTGGATCATCAAACTTTACCCCAAGACCACTATCTAGATCTGCGTCAGCAAACAGGACCTTTGGGGATTTTCGTTGGAAATTATCATTATCATCTTCTTTTCGACTGGATGATGGTTCCTCATTTTCCTCATCACTTGGTTCATCTGCATTTTCTGGGATGATAACTACTTCCTCCTTGGCATTGGGATCAATGTCCTCTTTAAACCACACAGACTTGTATCCTTCCTCTACACGTCTTTCTTTGGTCAGGATAGGCTTCACCTCTTTTTCATTGTCAGGCCTATCTGAGCCCCTGTCACTCATGTTGTCAGAAAGTGGGCTCCCTAGTGCTGCAGAAGAGTTCTGTATGTCGTCTTTGGGTGGATTGTACCCTACTGACTTTAATGGATCTTCAGTACTCATGCTTCTTTCCTCTGGACCATTAGAGCCTGTGCTGCTTCTGTCATCATCATCTTTTTGGAAAGCTTCATTCGTGTATTGTATTCCTTCCTTTGGTTTACTTGAACCTTGACCCAGCTGTGTAAATACAAGAAAAGTAGAAAAGAATTTACTCCCCTTTTATATCATCCTTCCATTCTATGATATTGGGACATGATTTTTAGCCAATGTTTCATGGTATCCTAATACTTACTAAAAATGAATTAAAAATCCTATTTGGTACTGAAACATTATTTATTAATGCAAAGAGTAGCTAAGACATGGTTAGAGTAGGAAAAACTGTAATGTTTGACATTTTATGAAAAGGTAATTGGCTGAAATCTACCATCACACTAGGACCTATATGCCTCCAAGACTCTGAAGTAAGAAGTGGGAGAAGAGATGGCAACAGTGCTACCCACTGCACCACTGTGCAGCCCTATATATTAATCTGTTCAATAAATAACCTTCAATCATTTACCTGTTGTCCTGGACTATGGGCATAAAGATAACTGCATCTGCAAAATTAATCTATACCTTTTTTACAGTTGGTCCAGAACCGTTTACTTAAATTCAAATTGTTTACACCAATTCATAACTAAGATCATCTCATAACTTTCCAAAAATGGTCAAATTAAAATTTGCCAAATTTTAATCTTTCTACATGATTGGATGGCCATATAATTTTCTAATTAACAACAATTTGTTTGTCCGGTAAAATGCTTCAAAACATTTTGTGATTAATTAAAAATAAATAATATATTTTTTCAACTGTTTTCTCTATCTCAAGAAGACTTATGGTTCAGGATCATGGCAGGTAATTTAAAATTCCTTAAAAACTTACATTTTCTACAAAGCTTAGAATGTTATTACTTGGCTTTAAAATATTCTGATATATGCTGAACTATATCCTTTACTGGTCTGACTTCACAGTGTTTTTTATCACATTCCTTTCCGTGAAAGAGTTAGCATTTAGGTATGTGCTACTGTGATAAAAGTGATTAACATTAAATAAGGAGCACACCATTTTATTTTTAGGCTTGGTCATTTTCTGTTAAATTTCTATTGTCTATTTGGAGGTGTAATATAGGTCTTGCCGGCAGAGGGCACTCTGTGCCTTACGCATCAGTAGCTGATGCGGACAGAAGAAGTTGTTCAGTACGTGATGAGACAATGTGCAAACTACGAACTGAGTGTACTCTGGTAACCTGCTATTTCTGTGTTTTTGCGGGCAAGCTTGGTTAAAAAAAACTTTATATATATATATATAGTAGACTTCAGTAGCAATAGATACTTGTTTTGTAAGATAACAGATGCTAAGCTAAACAGTGAAACATAAACTATACAAGTGTTTAAAGATTGGCGGCAGTTTGAAGCTAAAATGGCCGACTCATTATTCCGTGGTGATGCGGTAATGAACTACAGAACTGTCTAATGTCTGTGTAAGCTAAAAAAAAAGCCAGGAGTTTACCCCTGAAAAACATATATAGTATCAATCAAAGCATGAGTTTATGATAAAAACCTATTTTGAACAGTATATGTCTCATGTTTTGAGATGCTTATTATTACTATATTACTGAGCTCAGTGGTTAGTGAATCTAAGTGGAATGCTAAGCTATAAAGCACACAACTGGACTTATATCTGTGCTAACTTAGACAGTAAACTGCCATTGATATTTTTTCAGTCCAGTTATTTTTGGGTTCCGGGTAAACAAAATAAAAGTTCTCTTGTTAGTTATCAGCCCAGTGGGGCTCTTGTCCTAGAAATCTTAATGGTATTTTTTGTTTCTTTTGATAGTTTTTTTTTTACTTACTGAGCTCCGAAATACACTGGCTTCTTTGATTTTCTTCCAGGCTGCTTTTCCCTTCTGCATGCGATAAAGAAGCAGCCCGATGACAACCACACAGACAAATAAAAGGACACCTAAGGTTGCTCCCAATGCAGCCGTGATCACTATTCTGAATTCACCAGGCGGAAGCACTACAAAAACAAATTGTATAAAGAATTATTAAAGACACTTTGATAGTAAAGTTACTGGTTACAGGTTCAATGTAAATAATGTTTATAACTGTGATTACTTGTGTTTAAACTTAAGAAACTATTTCATTTGACTAGCAACAAAATAACTCTTAACTCTACCTTTACTTTGCAATTTTACTTCCTGTTATTATTTTCAGAAAACAGGGTTCTGTGATTGGTTTGCTTTTATATCTACAACAAGATTGTTTCTTGTCCAAGATGGTGAACATTAACTTTAGCAAAAAATTTCACACATTTATTCATGTTGGGGCCTGTTTGTCTTTAGTCATCCTCATTGAGGTCTGATGTATTGCTTGTAACCTTCAGGTAAGAATTTATGACCACCTGGGGGAGCTTTACTTGTATTTGTGACTCCTTCGGAAGTGAAGATGAGGTCAGTTGATTTAGTGGGGTCACTGGTAGGAATGGTCTCCTTGGTTGTCTTGCTATTCGCGGTCGATTCCTCAATGGATGTTGAGGTTATAAGGTCAGTTGTGCTCTGAGGCAAAGTAGTTGTGGAGACACCTGAGAGAAGAGCACACTTTGAAGTATGTTTATTTGAATTGCTTCGCTTTGGCCTACCTACATTTAATCTTTTTTCAAAAATAGGCTTTAAGCTAAAATTTAAGAAAACACCAAATTTACCCAAGAGTACTCATGTGGTTACACAGTAATGCCAGCCAAACAAAATTGCAAAGAAAGTATGTTAATTTGACTCCCTGGTCATTTTTAAGAAGCGTATGTTAAATAAGGGCAAACCAATCACAGAACATACTAAACATACCCAACTGTCCAATAAGATTCCTTTTGTCTCTTTCAATTATAACATAGGTGTTTAAAACTACCTGATTTTACTTCAACATGGAGCGTTGCAGTAGCCATTTCATCATTAGATGTGTCTGTTGCCACAACCTGGAAGATATAAATGGACTTGAGAACCCAATTAAAAGACAGAGTCAGAGTGCAATACTATTTAAACTTACTTGCAGCAATAATGAGCTGTCTGTCAGATCCTTGGTCAAAAACAAGTAGCTGCCAACTATGGCAAAATCAGTCCTATCTTCTACTGAGTAAGTAATGTGGGGGTTTACACCCTGTTGGAAGAGATTTTAAAGACACTTAAAAAAAAACTTGTCTGAGATTAACAAAAAAAGAAAAAAAAGAACTGAACACTATTTTAAGAATACACATAAGGTTTTTTATTAAACAGGCAATTTATCTAGCCTACAATTATGTTTAAGTCAAGGAATCAAGGAATTTTATTCGTCATCACATCACATGCGGTACATGAGGTGAGACGAAATTCTAATCCCCCGGTCCAGTTTGCACCCTGATAGCAATTTTAAATAATATATAAAATATAAGGAACTATACAAGAAATAGGATTTGAGTCACTGTGAAATTATATTTTCAGTAAGGTACTGATATGGAAGTAAATCTGTGCCATCAGATTTTCAAATTTATAAGCTGTTGAATTTCAAACTGAAATTTTAAGCACTGAATTAGAGTTTGTGAAATTTTTTAGGCATTAACTTAACATAAGTGAATTTTTAAAATTTGAAATAAACTTCAGTTTTTCAAGATTATTTTTCTGTATTTCTGTACTATTTATTCAGTGTTTAAAATTTCAAGTGTCAAAATCCGAAGTTAAAAATGTAAAATATACTGAGGTTTAACTAAAACAGTCGTCAAATGCCAGTCCTGTAGTTTTCTTTAAAAAGCTTTTTTAAATTGTAGAGGTCATTTGTTCATGTTATGTTCATCCTCCATTTGCCACCTTGTCCATAAGGGTGAATTTATGTGCCTGCATTTACAGGCCTGGTATAGTTAGATGGGTATTTGCGTGGAAGTTATTTTTTAGAATGATTACATATTTATAAAGAATTTTAGTTTTAATAGAATGTTTGTAATTACAAGGCAAGGGTTTCAGCAATTACCAAGACGTCTGGGTGGAGTACAGAGTGTTTGTAAAGCCACAAAGAAAAACATCACATTTTGAAAAGCAATTAAATTAAATTAACTAAATTGAAATAATGAAACACTTTGCACTTAAGTCAGGTTTCCTCGTGTTCTGATCTGTTTTTATCAGTTCACATGACACATCAGCTCAGCCAGAAAGATTTTAGAAATGATTTACCCCAGTGCCACTGTAGTCCTCATCTGTAGCTAAGATCTGTAATGGCTCATCTTTGTTTGTCAGGTCCATTGCCATTGATCCCACTGAAGTAATTAAGGCTTTATATTGAGGCTTCTGAAACTTTGGAGCATGAAGGCTCTTCACCTGCACACTGATTGTCACTGTGGTTGTAGCAAACTGATGAGTGTTTGTCTTCTGAGCAGCCTATGTAAGAGAAACATTTCAGTTAAAAACATTAAAAGGTCTAAAATCCAAGAGTTTCTATGACCTAATGGTAAACAAAGCTTGACAAAGTGGTGGAGAGTAGAACCTCAATTTCAGAAGGATCAGTATGGATTTTGTCTTGGCTGTGGAAAACTGGACCAATGCTACAGACTTACCGAGATACTGGAGGATCCAACGAGGCTACATATGTTTTGTGGATGTTGAAAAGGCATTTATTGGACTGTATCCTGGATACCTGTAGGGTTACACCTGGAGTATTGGGTACCAGGTCCATTGATATGAGCTGTTAGGTATGAGCTTGATAGGAGGTGTTATGACCAGTGCCAAAGCAGGGTCTGCAGTATGTCAGACTTATTTCCTGTTGAGAGTTACACTCTGCCAAGGTTGCCATCTGTAAACTATTTTGTTAATAACCTGTATTGGAGGAATATAAAGCCACCTCACTCTTGCTCCTCTCAACGTGGAGATGCAGAGGCTCTACTTTGTGTCCCTACTGGATAACCGAGCTTCTCATCCCATCTCTAATACCCCTTTTCAACCAAGGGCTGGTTCCGTGCTGGCACTTGAGCCGGTTGGCGGCTGGTTCCTAGTGCGAACCGACAAAGAACTGTTTGTTTTTCCACATACTGGGCTGGCCGGAAAGCTACGTCATTACGTCGCTACATGCGTATGTCACCATTACCCAGTAGATTTTGCGCCAAAAACAACCGCCTCAAGACCACAACACTTTTTATGCTTGTTAATAATTTGCTAACCACTGCGCTCATACCCTCCCACAGCCATCTCTCGCTGGATGTATTTGAACACCGGTTTGGTCCTTAAGGCCCCTCCAGTGTTGTTTAAAAACTGCTTCCCTTTACCTCTTTACTGGCTATTGGTTGTTACGTATCCCTGCCCCCCGTTACTGATGTCATCACGGGTTCTGTCCTCTGACCCCAGAAAGAGTTGGGGTTAGCTAAGCACCAGTTTGGTCAGTGGAAACACAAAGAACCGGTGCTAACTCTGGTTCTAGCACCGAACCAGCACTGGAACCAGTTTGGTGGCCTAAGGGAGAGCCCAGACACCCGACGGAAAAAACAGCCACTTTTATCTGTGATCTTGTTTCTCTCTGTAACAACCCAAAGCTTGTGACTGTAGATGAGGGTGGGACCGTAGATCGACCGGTAAATTGAGAGCTTTGCTCAGCGAAGCTGACTGAAGACTTTGATGACCTATAATTAAAATGCACTAGATTTTCCATAATCATATAAATAAATAATTTTTATATTTTAATCCAGTCAGAGCACTCATGCCCCCTAGCGTTTTCTTACCACTACCAAACTCTGTTACTGGTTGTGTTTGATATTTTTCATTTTTCTGTTCCCTTTTGATTCACTTTTAGAGTCACTTTTAGATTTGTTGTTCCACTATTATTTGTTTTTAGTTGTTAGTTTAGCAGTTAGGTGTTTAATTATTCATTGTTAGTTATATAGTTTGTTGACTGGATGTTTTGGCTGTACAGGTTTGGCTAATTATTTCCTGATTATCAGGTAATGACCCACTTGACCCTGTGACCCCTCCACTGCTGCTGCAGCCATCTTCCTTGCCCCCCACAAATCACCTCCCTCCATCTCCCCTTCCCCACAGCATTCACCTTCCCTCAGAAAAAGCAGCCCCAGATTCCACCTGCCCCCCCAACTTACCTATCACAGCACCGCCGCCCTACTCTGCTCCTGGAGGCCCCCCCACCTCAACTTTTTCCATGCCTCACATCACTACAGACCAGGTCAGAGGGCAGCTGAGGAGACCTCGACCCAGGAAAGCAGCAGGCCCGGACAAGGTGTGTCCACGAATACTGAAAACCTGCGCTACTGAACTGGGGAAACCAATACAACGGGTCTTCAACCTCAGCCTGCAGCTAGGAAGAGTGCCTACCCTATGGAAGACATGCTGCATCACACCGGTTCCTAAAAAGGTGTTGGAGTGGAGGACGCCATCCTCTACCTACTACACCGAGTCCACTCCAACCTAGATAAGGGAAGCGCCACGGCAAGGATTCTCTTCCTGCACTGTGCATTCAACACCATCCAGTCCCTGCTCAGAGATAAACTGGATAGGATGGGAGCGGACCCCTGCCTGGTGACATGGATCTCCAGCTACTTCACAGACAGGCCACAGTATCTTGGGCTGAAAGACACAGTCTCTAACACTGTGATCAGCAGCGCTGGAGCCCCCCAGGGCACCATGCTTGCTCCTGTTCTCTTCACCCTATACACCTCTTACTTCTGTTTCAACTCTGAGCTATGTCACATACAGAAGTATGCAGTTGACACAGCCATTGTGGTGTGTATCAGGGACAACAGAGAGGAGGAGTACAGGAGTCTGGTGGGGGACTTTGCCGCCTGGTGCCGCACCAACGACCTGGAGCTCGACATTTCCAAGACGAAGGAGCTGCTCATAGACTTTGGGATGAATGAAACCAAAGACTAAGTCGGTGCTGCTGGAGGGGGCTGAGGTGGAGGCTGTGGATTCATACAAATACCTTGGGGTATGGCTGGACAGTAAATTGGACTTGGTAACACACACCAACCACCTGCAAAGGAAGACACACGGCAGGATGTACTTCCTGAGGAGACTGCGGTCGTTCAACATCTGCAACAAGCTGTTGGAGATGTCCTACCAGTCTGTGGTTGCCAATGTCCTCTTCTACACCGTGGTGTGCTGGGGGAGCAGCACATTCGAGAAAGACACCTCCAGACTGGACAAACTGGTCAGGCGAGCCGACTCTGTGATTGGTAAGAAGCTGGACCCTCAGGGGACGGTGGCAGAGACAAGGACACCAAAGAAACTACTGGAAATCATGGACGATGCCAGCCACCCTCTGCACACTGTCTTCACCAATCAGAGGAGCCTGATCAGTGGGAGACTGCTCCTCCCTAAATGCAGGACCAACAGACTGCTGAACTCCTTTGTTCCTCAAGCCATCAAGCTGTACAACTCCTCACTTGGGGGAAGGAGGAAGTGATGGGAAGAGGAACACGGGTCAGCAACCCCCCCTTGTGCAAAACATTACATATTGTCACTCGTGCAATATTCTTCCTTGCAACTATCCAAGTCAACTACTGTGTAGTCTGTGTAATTGAATTATTTATATGGTCAGTACATCTCTGCAGTGTCACTCTTTTATAATGTCTTATATTTTTATTTTTATTTTTTATCTTTAATATATCATTTGTATCTACAAGCTACTGGAACCAGAATTTTCCTGAAGAAGTAATCCCAAGGGATAAATAAAGTTGAGTCTAAGTTTAAGTCTAAGTCTATTTGTTAAATATAAAGTTTTATTATTAATAATTATATTAGCCTGTGTTAAAAAAAACAACTATAATTGGCTCCTTAACCTGAGGAAAGACCCTAAATAAGTGTGAGGCAAATATAACACATTGGTTCCCCATGTGAGGCAACCTCATGTTTTAAAAAACCCAGCATATATATATATATATATATATATATATATATATATATATATATATATATATATATATATATATATATATATATATATATATATATATACATACATACATTTTGGCTCACATAAATAAAACATATGCAACAGTTCGCTTACTTAACTTCACGTTTTTTAACACCAAAACATTGCGGTTCGCAGGTGGGCTGCCCTAGCACCCCTGCCGCCAGGGTAAACTGTTTAGTATTCTAGGCTTATAATAATTTTCTACATTACTGTACCAGAACTGTCAGTGTAATTGGCTCCAACACATCAGCCGGCTTGAGCATTGTGATGTTTCCAGTGTTTTGGTTCATCTCAAACAGACCATCCTCATTTCCTGAAAAACAGACTCAAGCATCTACTTCTTTCATATTCTACATTACACATTATACTTAACAGATTAAGCTTTATTCGCCAAGCTTGTAAATCATGTTAGTGTGGCTGTTAAATTTCCTTACCAGTAAGGAGGGAATACATAATCTCCTCTTTTATTCCAAAGTCTCCATCAATGGCATGAAGAGGTCCAGGCTTTAAAGATAACACTCCTGTCTGAAGAGGAAATGACAAAATACTGTTATGTTTTCATAACTTAAGAGAGTTACAATAAAAATAGAACAGACATAATTGGGCAATGTCGCAAAGAATTTGCAGATTCAACAAAAAACTAAATTAAAGAAAACTTCATTTGTCATCTTTCAACATTTCTGAGGAAATTACTCACCTCTTGCTCATTTAAGTTAATTCTGCCAGTATAGCCTCTATTCTCGCAAATCACTGCTTCACTCATTTCATGTCTAGTACAAGGCTCAAACCATGGAGGTCTGTTGTCAATATCTAAAATGGAGATTATGATGGTTGTGGTAGCAGTGAATGATGTGCCTTTAGCTGGGGAGGCCAATGGAGTATCCTTAAATATAACAAATGACAGGTTGAAAATTATAAAAGTCATTCATACTTCATGCATAATTACATTTAAAATAATTTAAATATTTTTTTTTGTTGATTGTGATGATTTTGGAACTCATGTTTTCTATTTTCATTTACAATTTATTATAAAGGAAATGTTTAAAACTGCTTATATCCTTCCAAATATCCATCAATATAACCATTATCTTCCGCTCATCCAGGGTTGGGTCGCGGGGGCAGCAGCCTATGAAGGCTAACCCAGACTTCCCTTTCCCTAGCCACTTGGGCCGGCTCTTCCCGTGGGAATCCTGAGGCCTTCCCAGGCCAGCTGAGAAACACTTCTAGGGAGGTACCAAGGAGGCATACTAATCAATTCCCAAGCCACCACAACTGGCTTCTCTTGATGTGGAGAAGCGGCTGCTCTACCCTGAGTCACTCCCGAATGTCCAAGCTTCTCACCCTATCTCCAACGGAGTGGGACACATTTCGGCCGCTTCTATCTGTGATCTCGTTCCTTCTGTCACAGCTCAAAGCTCATGACCATAGATGAGGGTGGGAACGTAGATGGACCGGTAATTGAGAGGTTGGCTTGTTGACTCCATCCCTGTCACCACGACAGACCGGTACACCCCTGCATCACTGCAAATACTGCACCAATCCATCTATCGATCTCCCGCTCCACTTTTCCCTCATTTGAGAATCGCTGACAAAGGACAATCTTGGTGGAGTCTAAACCCTCACCGGAAGCAAGACCCCCCCTTACTGCCGGCAATATGTACCAGAGTCAGAGTCTGACACGTCATACAGTAACTTGACAGCTCATACTCAAAAGTACCCCTCACAGGACTCCTCAAGGGTGACACGGTCGAACGGCGACTGACCTTCCTCTCCAGAACCCCCAAATAGACCTTACCGCTGAGGCTTAAGAGTGTGACTCCCCTATACACACTCTATGGTCCTCCTTTTTAAGTAGGGGGACCACCACCCCAGTCTGCCAGCCCAGCAGAACTGCCCCTGATGTCCAAGAGAAATATCCCTTCAACATCTAGAGCCTCAAGGAACTCCGGGTGAATCTCATCCACCACTGGGGCCCTGCCGTCAAGGAACTTTTTAATCACCTCGGCAACCTCAGCACCAGAGATTGATGAGCCCACCCCAAGGTCCCCGCGGCCACGCTTTCTCACTGGAAGACGTGTCGTGAGATTGAGGAGGTCTTTGAAGTCCTCTGCTCACCACCCATAATGTCCAAAGTTAAGGTCCATTGCACACCATCCCTACTATAAACAGTGTTGGTGGTGCACCGCTTCCCACCCCTGAGATGCCAGATGGTGGACCAGAATCGCCTTGAAGCCATACGGAAGTCTTTCTTCATGGTCTCTCCAAACTGCTCCCAAGCCTGAGTTTTTCCCTCAGTAACCATCCGAACCGTATGCCGCTTGGCCTGCTGGTATCCATCAGTTGCTTCTGGAATCTACGAGGTAAAAAGACCCAATAGGACTCCTTATTCAGCCTGGCAGCCTCCCTCACCACTGGTGTCCACCAACGTGTACATGTGTTGCCACCATGACAGGCACCAACATCCGTGCAACCACAGCACTGGTAAGTAGTCTCGGAAATGGAATTTCGGAGCACGGACAACTAGGACTCAATGTTCCCCACCTCAATTAGGACGTGTTTAAAGCTCTGTCGGAGGTGGGAGTTTAGACTGTTCAAGGCATTTCCAGCAGACCCATAACACTTGTTTGGGTCTACCAGGTTTTGGTGAGTGGACAGCTCCTCTCCCCTCTTCACCCAGGTGAATGCCAAAGTATAGGCGCCAGGACTGGATGCAACCAGTATGTCTACCCCAGCTCGGCGCCTCTCACTTGTGGCAACTCCAGTGTAGAAGAGTGTCCAACGGCTCTCAAGGAGACTTTTCTTAAATACTATCGAATTTATGCAAAAAGTTACTTACTTGAGCTTGCAGTATCAGTGTGACTTCTTTGACTTTGTCATAGTCAAGACGTGTGTTGACAAGTATGTCTGGAGTATTTTGTGATCTGAGTTTAAAGATATCCTACAGTAACAAAGAGCACAGCGAAAAACAAAAGCAGTCACTAATTACTACAATTGTATGGGAATTGGACAGCAAACCCGATATCAATAATACACATAGATTTAAAATTGGCATCATACAGATTCAGATAGCCAATAGTAGATCGAGCTTGATTCATCAGCATCAGTGGCAGCAAAGCGACCCACACTTGTGTCTATGAGAGACAGCTAGAAAAAAGTAGGCCGCAAGATATTAGGTGGTAGTTTCAAAGGAAAATGTAACCACCAACTCTGTGTCATCAATAGTAATTTTCATTAAGCAGACATATGCCTATATCTTACCTCTTTCACATTTTGCTGGTATAAGCTCTGGGTAAATACCGGAGGGTTGTCGTTTTCATCTAACACAATTACCACAATAGTTTTTGAAATCTAGAAACAGAAAAAAAGATATTTTTGTACACATTAAGGATACATTTTGATCCTCTTGTGGGATTCTTGATTATAAGACAATATCATGATCCGTGTTTTTGGTTTGGTTCAGTTCATTATTATTTAGTCGTTGTTTTCCTTATTTATATTTAGTTATTGTTTTGTGTAGGTAATTTTCTAGTTGGGTTGAGTCTTTGTTTTCTCCCTCGCTGTCTGCTCTCTCTTTCTCCCTGTGTCATGATCTGTGTTTTGTTCTCTGTTAGTTTGCTGTTTAGTTTGTTGTAGTTGCTTTGTTTTACTTTGTTATCATTAGTTATTATTTTATTTAGGTTATTTTGTCATTTGGTTTAGTCTTTGCTTTTGTTCTCTAGTTTCACCTTCTCTGTCCCTCTTCTCTCTGTGTTTTCCCTCATCATTATAACTCACATCTGTTTGTAATCATCCAATCATCATCTCCACCATTCCACCTCCTGCTCCTCAGTATTTAAGCCCGGTTAACTCATTCACTCACCGCTGGACCGTCTAATTTCCCTCCTCGTCTCTCTGCGTCATCTCTAACTTGCTCCTCCACGGCTCCCAGTAAGCCTTTTGTCTCTTGCTCGCTGAATTCTCTGTCCTGGCTCTTCTCCATTGGTATTCACTTTGGTTTTGTTTTCCTGAAGTCTCCGGTTTCCCGTGCTTCCTTCCTTGTGATTATTATTGTTGTTATTTTTGTCTGTTAGTTTATTTCCCCCTTCCCGTGTTCTTTAGCTGGTTTGTTTATTTTTATTGTTTTATTTATTCACAATTGTAGTCTTCAGTTCTCTGTTTTTTTTACGTTTGTAGTCCCCGCATCTCGCTTCAGTTCTCTGTTTTTTTTACGTTTGTAGTCCCCGCATCGCACTTCAGTTCTCTGTTTTGTTTACATTTGTAGTCCTGCGTCCCGCTTCCGTTCTCTGTTTGTTTATGTTGCGCGTTGTTCCGTTTCTGCTTTGGCCCAGCTCCAGTTTATGTTCATTATTCTTCCCCCAAAATAAATTATTTATTCTCTCAATTCCACCTCTGCTCGAGTCATTGATCGCAACGTGAAGGAAACTCAAAAAGAAATAAACAAATAATCCTCAAATAAAAGTCTTAAAGCTTGTGGAATGGAGAAAACTCTCTGTTAATAACCCTTTTTTAAATGTTCTTTTTTCTTTTATACACTGGCAATTATTATGATCAATAAAACTTCTCTGCTATCTTTACACATGTGATTTATCCTGAGTCTTCATATTGCAGTCTAGAGCATCTTCTCCAAACACATGTATGTACTATTTTTTTGAATGTGTAAACCAGATTGTTTCTGAAAAGCACTCTTAAAATAGCCTCACCGAAGCACTGCTCAGGGTGCATGTTATAGTAACTTCATAGGTTGGCTTTTCCTGAAAAAAAAACAACAATGTATTAAAATAAATATATCTTACTTATGTTGTTATGGTCACAAACTTGCCTCACGGTCCAACACTTTAGTTGCTATCAGATTGCTTCCTTGAATCCCAAATGGCAGGCCGGTGCTTGAAATAACAATTTCCTCTTCATCCATAATGGAGATTGTGGTCACAACATCGCCAACATTGTTGTTTTCTGGAAAGTTTACAGAACTTTCAACAGAACAACCTGTTTTAAGAGAAGAATTCTGAGTATGAACCAATGGAAAAAATTAAAAAAAAATTAACAAAAAATTTTGTTGGCTATTATGAAGAAATAGTAGTTCATACAGGATAAATCAACTTATGGTTTAAAAAATATATGTTATATATGTGGACAGAACATCCTTTGATATTTAATGGAAGACATAGACTTTGAAAGACACTGCAAAAAAAATATATTATTTCTCGTTTTGTTTCATGAATCAATTCATTTATATTCAATACTAACTTTTCCCCCTTGGTTTATGAGATCAGGGTCTATCTTCAGCAGAATCACTAGGTTTATTTCAGCCAGAATTTGTACAATCTTTAAAGGCAAAAACACGGCGAAGTGTGTTCCTGCATCCAGTTGGATTGGTTACAAGAAGGCTGGTTCTCTGTTCTCTAATGGCCATCCCTGCATCTCAGGGATGGATAGATTGCTTAAACCAGGGGTCGCCCGACCTTTTTTGTCCCCAGAGCTACTTCTCAAGTAGAAAACCTCCTGAGATCTACCAGTCCAGTGTCAACATCGCAAACCCGCACAGATCGTTTCCAGCTTGCAGTTACTACCACCACAACACGTTTTGTTGTTGTCATACAACCATTAGACATCACATCACAAATTTGCCCTCTCTCAAACACACACACAGACACACACAAACCAACCTGCATGATGAGCAATAGCCATAACTGACCTTAAACAGAAAAATAAACCACATAAAAAACAGGTAGATCTCTGTTTGAAAAAAAGGAAATCACTTCCTACCTTAGTGGGAGACCTGACACTTGGAGGAGGAGGCTAGGTTTTTGTACCGAACCGATTACTGATTACTTGAATGATTATTCACTTTATCAAAGCATTTTTAGGCAGCAGGTTAATTCATAATTATAAATTTTGGATGGAAACAAGATTGCAAACACATCATTGAATGCATATTAGTTACTGACCAAATGATAGTGTGTCTGCAGTGTTTAATAATGTACAAAAACCTTAACAGAAGTAAAATTAACTATTATAAAAAGGAAAATATGTTGCGGTATATGTTTTGATTGAAGACCCAGAATGAATGCTTAACTTTTGTAGAAGACATAATTATCATAATTTTTGCTCTCATGCAAACTTAGTTGATTGTGCTTGTAGTCTGTTATTTATAATTCAATGATTAAAATATTAATTTAATTGAAACTGTTTCTCCTTGAAATCAGATTACATGACGAAATAACTCAATTGTGCAAAAATAAATGACCAAACAATTTATTGTAAAATATGTAAAATGCAAAACAAACTTTAAAATAAAGAACCACTTTTACTATTTACTACGATTACGATACTATTTCTATTCTAGAAGTATTTACATATTGTTGCAGGATAAACATTCCTGTACTGTTTCTTTAAGTAGAAGCAGAGTCTTAAGGGTTATAAATTTCCTGATAAGACCTGTTTTACTCATCTTCCGGAGCTGGGACAGAGGAGGATGGAGGGGGACTCTTCATCTATCCCAAGCAATAAAATTGTCAGTTAGATAACGGGAAAGCAGATGGCTAAGTGTTACTT
>JAVLVB010000295.1:1165228-1203190 GCA_032876305.1 Orestias chungarensis
TGCATCTGGAGGTGTAGATGTCTGTGGTGCTGGGGAGGCTGACTCCAACAATCCTCTGTGCGATCTTCACCACCCTCTGCAGAGCTTTCCTGTCTGCAGCAGAGCAGCTTCCATGCCACACGTTGATGCTGGAGCACAAGACGCTCTCCACCACACATCTGTAGAAGGAGGTGACGACTGAGCTCCCGAGTCCAGCTCGACTGAGCCTCCTCAAGAAGTAGAGCCTCTGGTGCACTTTCCTGACCAGAATGGAAGTGTTGTTGCTCCAGGAGAGGTTGTTACTCAGGTGTACACCCAAGTACCTGTAGCTGTTGACCACTTCCACCGCAGATCCTCCCATGTGCAGGGGGAGGTGGGCATGCTTGCCCCTTCTGAAGTCCACAATCATCTCCTTGGTTTTCTTTTCATTAATGCAGAGGTTGTTTTCTCTGCACCAACCCTCCAGGTGTTCCACCTCCTGCCTGTAGCTGGACTCATCACAGTTTCGGATGCATCCAACCACTGCTGTGTCGTCTGCAAATTTCACAATATGACAGCCTGGGTGGATAGGCGAGCAGTCATATGTGAGCAGTGTGAACAGCAGGGGGCTCAGCACACAGCCCTGAGGGGAGCCAATGCCGAGGGTGATGGTGGGGGAGGAGATGTTGTGAATCCTCACAGACTGCGGCCTGTTGGTCAGGAAGTCCAGGACCCAGTTGCAGATGGAAGAGCTCAGTCCAAGTGAGGAGAGTTTCCTAATCAGAGTCTGAGGAATCATGGTGTTGAACGCGGAGGTGAAGTCCACAAACAGCATACGGACGTAGGAATCCCTCAGCTCCAGGTGGGTGAGGGCAGTGTGGACCACGGAGGAAATGGCGTCCTCTGTGGATCGATTTTCCCTATATGCATACTGCTGTGGATCAACAGTGACATTGATGGTGGCTTTGATGTGGGTCAGAGGGAATAGGTTATCATGAGTTGGTTGTGATTTAGAGGTTGAAGGCTACAAAATGCCTGGGATGTTCTTTGAGTCAGAGACTCGTGGAAGCTTTTGGTTGTATGTGATCTCCTACAGCTGTAGAATTAAAGCTTATCAATCTATTTCTAACTGTTTGTCTTACCTGTTTATTTAAGGTCTAATTTTCCACATCACTACCAGATAATTGAAAGCCTTCCAGCAAGTAAATGTCCAGCAGTCCTTCCATATAGAAACAGTCCAATTTTCTTGACTTTAACATGTAGTTTCTACTCAAATGAAACTGATTGTAAGATTTACATAATCAGTATATGTAAATTTAACTTAAAACCAAATAACTCGAGATTTACTTAATTTAATCATGTTGAGACTACATGAAGTAATCAAGTTCATGCACAGACCTGAAAATCTCGGACTCTATCGCAAGATTACCCCTCAACAAAAGACGACGACAAAAAACCATGGGCAAACGTGAGGAGCACATTTAAGGTAAGCTCGAATCTAATGTAATCTAACAAAATAGACTACCATAGTTGAACATATCTTAAATACATACATACATACATAAATGTATGTATGTATGTCTCTGCGCAGAGGAGGAGGTAGAAGAGTTTCCAAGTGAGGGTTTATAGAGTCTTGATTCCCATACCTTGATCATTTATTGATTACTGAGGTGTTTTATACATTGTAAAGCTAAACAGGACTGAGGGGTGGGGGGGTGCACAGAGTGAAAGGGAACATATACACATAACAATATTCAAATACAAACAAGTAAACAAAACATACAATAACAAAAACACACAAACAAAACAAAGAAAGCAAAAAACTAGCTGCTACTAGATCGCTCCTGAAGCATCCTTGGGAAACTGCGAAATGGCAATGAATCATACCTGTGGAGATATAATTACCAGAAAGCAGAGCGAAGACAACAATGTATGCGGCACATAACACATAAATAAATATGAGGCAAACTTGGTGTTATTAATAAAAAGATCGGCACAGTTAAAGTGTTGTGATCTCTATAGTGTTAGATTGCGCTTGAGCATGCAGAAATTGTGATGCCGCAGTACAGCCCCCTGGGTACCAGGAGCAGCACCTTACCCGTCCAGCCAGGCCCCGGCCACCCAGGCATGGGCCAGGGCCCAAACGCGCCCAGCAGAGAGCCCTACCGACACCCGAGAAAGATAGGCGACCCTAGACAGCCAGCCGGGGTGGATCGATACAAGCCCCCCTGTCCCCTGCACTGCACCCCAGGGCCCAGTCCGTCTGCAGGTGAGTGCAGCAGCAAGCAGTGAGGAAGGGTCAGGAGGGGGCAGGGCATCCACTCAAGGTATGGATGGGGTTGGTGGTTGGGGGGACCTTCCTCTGGTGCAGCCTAGTACAAGAAGCGCCCCCACTGACGCAGTCTCCACCGCCCCGAGCCCGCAGATCAACCCCACCCCACCCCGGATAGCACCCAGGATACAGGAGCGCAGAAAGACCCTTCCCCTCCCCACCCTGGCCCAAAATGTTGATGACTAGGATGTAATTAAAATGGTAGGGAAGGGGATGTGGAGGGAAGCATGCCACAGTTTGCAGACATTGGAGCTCCCCCCCTGCCCCACCCCAACCACATGCCGTCAGTGTCAGGACATGCAAGGAGCCACGCAGAACTGGCAACGTGATCCTCCCTCTCCAGCTGCAGCACAGCCCCCGCCCCCAACCTCCCTCTGTGTGGTGTGTGATTTGTGGTATGCAATAGTGACTAATGTGCATTTAAGAATGAGGGAGAGCGGTTCATGGGCCACTTCACCCCACTCCAGAAACCACACCTCTCCCCAAAAGACCCTAAGTGTATGGGTGAGTGTTGTGGACTTGAGCCAGACAGGAGAGGGGAGTAAGGTGTGTAAGGTGTGTGCCCCCGGATGATGGGACCAGATGGTCCGAAAGGTGCCCCCATCTCCCAGCCGCCACCAGGGGACAGTAGGGTCAAAAGTCCGCCCAACCCAGGGCAGCTGTGACCACGCCCTGAGAGCCACGACCAGCCCCGAAGACCACCCACAGGTCGACCAAGAGGTGGCTGGGGAGAAGAGAATATATGGGGGGCTCACTGCATTCACTCTGGGTGGGAACATGGCACAAAAACCATGCCACACTGAGTCGCTGTCCTCAGTACCGCAAAAAAGAATTTCAGTATTTGACAATTTTGTATGTCCAGGGTGATTTTGTCATGCAGAGAGAAAAGTTTATATGACAAACTCCCATTGTAATTCATTTTATAAGTATACATTAGCGAATATGCAAGTTAATCAGATCACTCTAAAATAATTAATGCATATGTCGGCCAAAAACGATTAATGAAAGCTTCGAGGCAGCTCTCCATTATTACCCCTGCCTTTGAGAGAGTTTGTTAGTCAACTTTAAAATTTATGATAACATTAAACTGAATACAAAAGGGATAACAAGCTAATTAGTTTTACCACGGCAGATGTGCAGGGAAAAGACCTGCAGTAAAAATAAAATGCCTGTCATTTAGTGACGAAAGTCTGTATTTCTGAATAAACATTAATCTGTATTACATTACTTTTTGTGATCGAAAGACAAAAGGGAGCTGGCAACCATTTTCCCTAAGCAGGTAAGCTAACTCAGTGTGCTTGACCTTTTCTTTAATGAAATGAGCGTTAATAAAAATTAAATGTGTTATTATTATTATTGTTACGCTTTTCTATAAGCCCCTAATTCTCAGCCCTATGCCTGTTGCTTTTTTAGCATTTTTTTTAGCCCTTGAGTATTGACCTAGCTCTTTCGATCACAAAAAGTAATGTAATACAGATGAATGTTTATTCAGAAATACAGACTTTTGTCACTAAATGACGGTATCTCAGACATGCATTTTATTTTTACTGCAGGTCTTTTCCCTGCACATCTGCCGTGGGTACTCGTGATGTGAATGAATATAAGTGCATATTTAGGATACCATTAAACTGAATACAAAAGGGATAACAAGCTAATTAGTTTTATTAGCTTGTTATCCCTTTTGTATTCAGTTTATTGTTATCCTAAATGTGCACTTATATTCATTCACATCACGAGTTGGAACGAAATTGTAATCCCAAGGACCAGTTACACCCTAAAAGCAATTGAAAAATAGATAAAAGATAAAATTGGTAAATACTCAAAATATACAAATATAGAAAATATAGGAAGTTGGACATAGCAGCAATGAAAATCCGGAGTGCAGATTTGCTGTAGAAGCATGGATGGTTATATGAAGAGCAGTAACATGTTACAGTGACATATTAAGTGACATATTAAAGTGATTACTACAGTGATTAAGTGCGGGTTAAATCAAAAAGTGTTTTTAATTTGTAATTGTCCTTGTGAAGTGTGTTTGAGAGTCTTAGAGCTTCTGGAACGAAGCTGTTTCTCAGTCTGGTGGTTTTGCACTTAATGTTTTCTTGCACCTGGAGGTGTAAAAGTCTGTGGTGCTGGGTAGGCTGACTCCAACAGTCTTCTGTGCAGCCTTCACCACCCTCTGCAGGGCTTTCTTGTCTGCAGCAGAGCAGCTTCCATGCCACACGTTGATGCTGGAGCACAAGACACTCTCCACCACACATTCATAGAAGGAGGTTACGACTGAGCTCCCAAGTCCAGCTCTTCTTAACCTCCTGAGAAAGTAGAGCTGCTTTCCTGACCAGGGTGGAAGTGTTGTTGCTCCAGGTGAGGTTGTTACTCAGGTGTATACCCAAGTACCTGTAGCTGTTGACCACTTCCAACGCAGATCCTCCCATGTGCACAGGGAGGTAGGCGTGCTTACCCCTTCTGAAGTCCACAATCATTTCATTGGTCTTCTTTACATTAATGCAGAGTTTGTTCTCTCTGCACCAACCCTCTGCGTTCCACCTCCTGCCTGTAGCTGGACTCATCACTGTTTGTGATGCATCAAACACTGCTGTGTCAACCGCAAACTTCACAATATGACAGCCTGGATGGATAGGCGAGCAGTCAAATTTAGCAGTGTGAACAGGAGGGGGCTCAACACACAGCCCTGAGGGGAGACAGTGCTGAGGGTAATGGTGGGGGAGGACATTTTTTGAATCCTCACAGACTGCGGCCTGTTGGTCAAGAAGTACAGGGCCCAGTTGCAGAGGGAAGAGCTCAGTCCAAGTGAGGAGAGTTTGTGTATCAGGGCCTGAGAGAACACAGTGTTGAACTCGGAGGTGAAGTCCACAAAGAGCATACGGACGTAGGAATCCTTCTGCTACAGATGGGTGACGGTAGTTTGGACCACAGAGGAAATGGCATCCTCTGTGGATTGATTTTTCCTGTATGCATGTGGTGTGGATCCACAGTGACATTGATGGTGGCTTTGATTTGGGTCTGAACCAGTCTTCGAAGAACTTTGTGACTATCGGTCTGAGGGCTACTGGCCGATAGTCATTCAGACCTGTCACTGCGGAGCTCTTGGGGACCGGGATGATGGTCGCAGTTTTCATGCAGTTAGGGACAGCTGCCTGGATGAAGGAGGTATTGAAGATGTCTACCGGCACGTCTGAGAGCTGATCTCTCAGCACCCGTCCGGGTATGTTGTCTGGGCCAGCAGCGTTCCAGGGGTTAATCCTCCTCAGCATCCTCCTTACTTCGGCTGGAGTCACACTGAGGGGCTCTTCTCCTGGTGAAGTCGTGAGTCTGGTGCTCGGGAGGGTGTCAGGGTTCTCAAAACGGGCAAGAATTTGTTGAGAACCTCAAGCAGGGAGCACTGTAAAAACGATAACTAGAAATTGTTGATTTCATTCAAGTTTTCAACTTAAACAGACTCAGAAATAAAGCTTTTTATTTACAACCCAGAAAACTAGTCTGTAGAACTTATTTCTCTCATTGTTGTCCTAACCAAAAATTTCTGAACAACACAACAAGGATTATCAACTGTCGAATAGATTTTTTGCCTTAAGTTGGGAACCAGCGAGAAGCCCCGTATATGCACATGTGCACATGGTCTGAACAAGTTTGAACTAGTCAAGACAGACCCTCTGATTCTGGACCTGAGCAGACTTGCGGTTATGGTACTTGTCTGTAGACTTTTATTTGTTCTGAAACTCACAAGAAAACCACCAAACTGTAACCAGGCCACCCTGGGCTTACCACGCATGCATGTTCCTACACATACATTGTTGAATGGTAATCATTTATATTCATGTTTCTTTCAGGTATTCATGTTTCTTTTAATACTAGAAGTGTGTGCATATAACAAGGGGTATACATTTTCTGATAAGGCCTTTTTTTTTTTTACAAAGATGCAGGCCAGAAGGCCAATAGTAGGCCGGCGCTTCGGGGTCCGGGCCTGCTTCTGGGTACGCTTTTAAACCCTTCTCATCTCCTTCCTAACAGGGGTTAGGGTCTAGTCCTCAAGGCCACTGTCCTGCAGGCTTCTGCTGCAACATACCTGACTCAAATTGTGTAAATGACAGACTTGTGCATAGCTTACATTTTTTTATGATCAGACTTTATTCCGCATTTTACTCATACATCACTGGCTGATCACTCCAGTCTGGAACATCGTCCATTTCCGTACCAGAGTATCTTCAGAGAGGACTCTACTACCATGCTGTCCTGCACAATACGGGTAGAGAGCAGAAACCATTAAAACTGTGGTGGCTTGCTTGCTCAACAGCGTGAGCCACTTAGAGGCACGTTTGAGACAGGAGGGGAAAATAGGGTACGCTGTGCAGCTGAAGCTCTGAGGTTGGATTTGATCGAACCATGATTCCTTTTTTCAGATGGGGAGAGAAGTGCATAATTTGGGCCCTTATACCAAAGTATGATCAGTACACAAAAAACACATATTAGCATATTTCAAAATATTCTTCATTAAAAAGGAGGCTTACTTAACTTGCCATTTTAGAAGTCGCATGTTTTAGATTACATCTATGTGATTGGACACGATGGTGCAGACCCTTATGAGGATATTGGAATCGTTTTGGAGGGGGTAGAGGTCTGTTAGATCTCAGTGCTGCTTTTGACACAGTCGATTACAATATCCTCATAGAAAGGCTCAAACACACTGTAGGGATCAGGGGAACAGCACTAGGCTGGTTTAAATCATATTTGTCTGATAGATCCCAGTTTGTTCATCTAAATGACAAATCTTCTCCGTATTGTAAAGTTACTTGTAAAGTACCACAGGGTTCTGTACTTGTCCCAATTCTATTTACTAAATCAAGAATCAGTTTATTTATATAGCACCAATTTAAAACAGATGTTGTCTCAAGGCACTTTACAAGAAAATCAATTAAAATCAAAGATAGATCATAAACAAATCAATTTGAAAAAGTTTCCAATCTAAGGAACCACAGCAGATTGCATCGAGTCATTGACTTGTAGCATTTACTCCTCTGGAATCAGCAGACCAAAACAATGGCTTGTGTTGTTGTTGACTTTATAGCAATCCCTCATACTGAGCATGCATGTAGCGACAGTGGAGAAGAAAAACCCCTTTAACGGCACACAAAGTCACAAAGATGTCAAACAACAAATTCAGGCAACAGGATCCTAGCCACGGGATCACATATTGTAGATGTTAAGCAACATTTCAAAAGATCTATACATCCTGATAAAGTGGCTGAAACTCAAACATCTGTTGATCATAAAGTTAAGCTCCTGACCAGAGGTAAATCATTAACCAAATGACTGTTTGGTTAGTTTAAAGAATGTTGTCCTGAGGGAGCTGTTTCTGAGGAGAATACCATTATAACCTTGCAAACTCTAAGCTACAAATACAACTAATAATAGAAAAGTCAAAACTACTCAAATCATTAAATGTATTTACATTATAATAATATATTAAACATTTCCAACAGCAGCTTCACTTTTGTTTCTACTGCGGATATGAAGGACAAGTCATAACATGGCTGTGTAAAAGATAAGGCTCAGAAGGGATGGAGAGATATATACTGAGTCATTCCAAGTCACCTGTTTCCTAACAGACGCTATCCTTCTCTACTAACATATCTGTGTCCTATGTCTCACATCAAGTTTCCGTTGTCATTGAATCCGGAGCTCACACAATTTCTGGATGAGGGTTATGTTAAGAGCCACAATATCAGCCTCTCAAAACATCCTTGCTTTGGATGGACATTGTTGGAAATATTATAATATCATTATTTAAATACAATTATTGATTTGTTTATTAGAGTTTTGACTCAGCCACACTCATGTTCACTCTTTGGTAAATCAGCAAGGGTTTGTGCATTTAAACCCAATAGACATAACCTTAACAGAAGACATCAGATGACTGAGGAGGTGATTCTGACCATGTGGTTATGACGTGAGAGACAAGAAACTGCTAGAAATCTAGAAAAGGAAGTCAGGGACGGCAACCGCAACCAGACCACACGGGAGTCTGTTCCAAAGATCGTTTGTCCCTGAGACTATGGTTCAGAAATGTGAGGGTTTTACACAGACCATCCAGAGAGACTTTGAATGGATTTCAAAAATATTCTTAATTTATTACAAAAAAAATTCAAAAAAAAGTTCCAAAATGATACACTGGGCCCAAAACTAAGGTCAACATAAATTACAACCCATGTAGTTACACAAAGAACTCAAGCAACAAACTGACCTCTACCTCTACAAACAAGACATGAAGGGAGCTTAAACAGTGGCTCATCAGACCACTGCTAACACACATGGGGGTAATTAAATACACAAGAACATAAACAAATACTGGTCAGCACATTACAAAAGCTTTAAATTAGAAAAATATTAGAAATGAACTAGTTTCCAAAAAGAAAAAACATTAAACAAATGGTAACATTAAACAAAAGATTAGATGTCCCCTTCCTTTGGCCAACAAAGGGTATAACCCACTGAGGAGGTTTTGGCTGCCATATAAGGACAGCAATTAGCTGGAGCTCCTCTGTGATTCCAGCAGAGGCTCCGAAGGAAACTGGTAACTCAAAAGAAGAAATAAATATATGTTTAACAAAAATATAAAAAACTGACATATAAACTTAACTAAATTTGTGCACTGCAAATAGTTAACTAAAGAGTCAGGCTAAGAAAAATTATATTACAGATAAAAATCTAAACTAATCAATATGTAAACTAATGTTAAAGATCAACAGAAAATTATTACCATTCAGGTGTCTGTGACAGTAGGGACAGCTGTCACAAGAAATTAATAGGATTTTACATAATTCTCACAAGAAATTAATGGGATTTTACATAATTCTCACCTCTTTTGCCACTCAGGAATCTTCAAGATATAGTTGTAAAAGAAATTATGTGCTGCTCCTTTTACACGTAAGTCTGCTCCTAATGCTATGTGTGTTTTAACTACTCCTCTGCCAGGCGTGATAACTTAGGTATGATCCCTGCTGATTGGTGTAACATTACCTTGCCAGGAGAAGAGGTAGGCCAACGGGCATGAGAAGGCCTGTCTTATTGTGGAGACCTCTTCGTACCTACTACCGTTCCAGCTAGGGCCACCAGTGTGTGTGTTATTGTCAGACTGGCAGTGTCCCTACTACTACAAGGTAGTCACCTGATGCCTATTATTAAACAAGTTGGTCCAAACACCATAGAAGGGGACGCACCCCTTGTGTCATAATAATTTTACTTAAATTGATGTCACTGGAATTCCTAATGGCATCCTGATGAATACAAATTAGTAGATTACATTGCTGCAGGGTTACAAAATTTCCTTATCATGTTGGCCACCTTTCCTGTAACATCAAATAAGAATGTTGATCAAATTAATTATGTTTAACCAACCTCACCAGGGATGCTGTTGAAGGCTGAAAAGAACAGCATGCACCAACTTCTTTAATGTCTCTATTAGTCAGATCATGTTTATGTTTAAGTATTTTATCGGACTACATGTCTTTAGATACAGAAAAAGGGGGTGTTTTTGCAAAGTTTGGAGAATTGCCCCAGATGGATATATTGTCGAAACCCTCCACTGAGCTATAAGAACTTTCTAACAATAAATTAATGCAACGACTTTGCAACAACATGATGTCTTCCTTACTATGCAACACCAGAGGGGTCGGAGGGGCCAGAAGATTTTGAGTTGATTATGCCAGTATAATAAACTTCATTTTTATTACAGGATGCAGGTGACCTCATAACTATATGAGGTCAAAAGGGGGATCGTTGGGATTATTCAAGTTTATTTTTACTTGTTGTGCTATATTAAGTAAGGAACTTTATACAGTAGTATGACTGCTATAATACTACATTATTATCCATTTGGCATGTTTTTCCGATATCTGACCCACATAAACAGAGAACTCTAGGGAGTGCAATAATAACAAAGTTTATTGAATAGTGTGCTGTTGGTCTTCAGGCAGGAAGCAACGGTCACGACAGGAAGCGGAAGGGAAATCCAGGGAACTGAAACTGTGACGCGGGGAACCAGAGACTTCTGAAGATGAGTTGTTGAAAGATGTGCAGGGGTAAGTTGAGGTTGAGCTTACTTGTTGAATTAATGATGACGCCAGGGAGGGGTGAGTGGAGAGACTTTCCAGCGGGAATCCAGACGGGTGGTTGTCCAGGAGGTGCACGGCAGATGGAGAGTGGTTGGAACAAGCAGACCAAGCTGAGCACAGGAAGCGGGAACCAGAGTGGTGACTGTCCAAGGGATCTTGACGACGTGAGTATGAGCATGGATGAGATCTGAACCTTAGAATGAGCACAGGGGAAATTACTGGTGACATGGAGAAACAAAGCAACAAAACAGAACCAAAAATCAAAAAATACAAAAACGAACAAACAACTAGAAACTGGAGAAAAACAAAGACTAGAGAACTGGCTCTTAGAATAGGCAACGTTACCAGGAGTAACAAACACACAGGTGACGAATAGCTAGTTCGCAGCTTCCTTTAAGCTGCTCAGCTCATCAGCCTCAACAAAAAGCACCTGGACAGGAGCCCAGGTGCGGAAACCGCTCTGCCGGCGGCTCTGGCGACCCCCAGTTGGCAACCTGCGAAGGTGCTGTAAAGTCTCTATGACACCAGTAGGCATTATTTGTGTAATGCAGCTAGAATGTACTTAAACAGAATTTAGTAAGTAGACATTTTCGGGTGGGTTTTGATATGTAAATGACAAACTGTTTTTAAATAAGACCACCTTCAAAGGAACTTGGAGATTTGTTGAATCCTTCCTGTGGAACACCAGATGTGGAATGTATGCGGGAGTATATGTCCAGGAGAAAGATACCTTAGTGGGAAATAACAAATATATGATGATCTGCTTGTATGCTGTTATGCTTTTATATTAAATCATTTATGTATAATCATTTACAGGAATGTGCTTATAACCTGACCATTGCTCTATTACATATTTGGGTATCAAGAATCAAGAATCAGTTTATTTATATAGCGCCAATTTACAACAGGTGTCGTCTCAAGGCACTTCACAAAACATCAATTAAAATCAAAGATACATTCTAACAAATCAATTTGAAAAGTTTCCAATCTAAGGAACCCCAGCAGATTGCATCGAGTCATTGACTTGCAGCATTCACTCCTCTGGAATCAGCAGCCAGTAACAATGGCTTGTGTTGTCGTTGACTTTACAGCAATCCTTCATACTGAGCATGCAAAAGTCAACGGCTACAGATTAGAGTGTTTCTCTGATAAGCCCTTCTAGTGAAGTTTTATGCTTTAGTGTCAATGGCAACAACCACGTCCTCGCACCTGGGCACCTGATAGAGGAGGGGGAAGGTATGTAGCAAGGAGTTTGTGAGAAAAGCTTTCAGACAGGATCTGGAAATGATGGCGGTTGGTTTGGGGTTAGTGGTCCTGTATTTTTCATTAATTACTACCCACCGACGCAGTCTCCACCGCCCCGAGAGGGGAGTAAGGTGTGTAAGACCAGGAGTAGCGGCGCTGCCCCCGGATGATGGGACCAGATAGCCCAAAAGGCGCCCCAATCTCCCACCTGCAACCAGGGGACAGTAGGGGCAAAAGTCCACCCGACCCAGGGCGGCTGCGACTGCGTCGCGAGAGCCACGACCAGCCAAGGGGACCACCCACCGGTCGACCAAGAGGTGGCTAGGGAGAGATGAAAATATGGGGGGGCGGGGTACTCACTGCATTTACTCTGGGTGGGAACATGGGCCCAGGACCACACACCTCCAGCCCCACCAATACCAACCCGCACGGAAGAGTCACACACATACCCCCTTCAAACCCACCCCCACCTCCACACTCTTTTTTGGAGTCCTGCAGACATAACCCCAGAGTACACCGCCTAGGCAGAGACCGGCAGCAAACCACCACCATGCCGGCACGTCCAAGGCCACCCGAACCCCGCGGACACAGAGGAAACCCCACAACCACGCGTAGGAGACCCCCAGGCGCCAGAGCCCCAGCCCCACCCCCCAACTGGGCAACTCGGCGACCCAGAAAAAGACAAGCAGCCGCCGCCCTAGGCACCACAAAGTCCCCATCCACCACCACGCAGCAGCAGCACCCAATGCAGACCCCAGGACCAGATATATGGCGCACCAACAGGGAGCTATACAACCCCTGGACCCAGATGCACGCCCGCCGCCCGGACACCAAGATCCCCCCACAGCTAACTGACCAACCCCGCTAAGTGATGGAGCTAATTAGAGAAGAGCAGAGATTGCAGGTATCAGTCAGAGGATCTTTCGAAGAGGCAGACATTGTTTCAATACTGAAATGATCTAATAGAAGGTTCCTAAACTGATTAATAGATAAGTTCTTCCTTGTTTTCCAGTTTAGGAGAATAGTTTTCTTTGCAATACATAGGTCAGTTAGTACTTGAAGTGTTACATTTTGATTTTATGTCTTTATGTTACTATCTGCATAATCGGATATTAAGGTTTGGTCATATAAGCAGTTGTATGAAATGTCTTTATGTTTTCCTGTAAAAACAGCTATATGAGATATTTTTATGTTTTTCCGAGGTTCGGTTATATCAGCATTTATATAAGATGTTTTTGTTTTCCTTGTGTTGTGGGAAGAAGATAGTGATGTGGGAAGAAGATGGTTTTGTGAGAAGATGGTAACCGTGGGAAGATGGTGCCTGTGGGTAGAGCTTGGCCCGCTCTGCTCACACGGAACCTCTGATTGTTAAAAAAGGAAGATTTAGATCAGCTCAGTTAGGGTCAGCTGTGGGATGTGCCACATATTAAATCCACATATTACTTCGGACTGCTGGCTCTCCAGTCCATCTTTGTCACGGTAAGCACTGGGAAATGTTCTTAATGCCAATTCAAAAGCACTTTGAATTGTCTTGTACACGAAAATGTGCTATACAAATAAACTTTCCTTGCCTTGCCTTGCCTCGATGTGATGTTGTAAAAGCTGTATAACTGTGCGTGTGGGGAATAAATGACACATTAATCTAGCACCGAGTTATTTTATTTATTGTGTGATTTCGTGCTGTTGGTGCCGATCTCAAGCGATCCTGTCTAAACATTTCACAAAACAGTACTATAGGTGACAAATTAATTTCTATGCTGGTGCCACCCAGGTTACCCAATAAAAATAGTGCGGGGCCCGCTGGAACATTATATTAAAACCACACTGAGAGATCCTGACAAACCTCAATCCGGAATGCCTGAACTGCTGCACAGTACCATAGAGCACGCATAAAATCATCAGGTGTGTTATCTGTGTACTGTGAGCAGATATTTGTATGTTTAAGACCCATCTTAAACATCCTTTGTCCTGTGTAATGTGCTCTTTGAAGAATCTTATATTGTATAAGTTGCAGATTTGGGTTCTTAGGATTCTAAAGGTGTTACAGCATAAGTTCTGTTTTTAATGTAAGCACATACAGTACTGTGAAGTGTAAAAGAAGAACTATAGAAAGGCATATCACATTGGTTTGTTTAAACAGTAACAAAAACATGTCATGATCCGTGTTGTTTTTTTTTTGCTTTTGCTTTGGTTTAGTGGGCTATTTATATTCTAGTGTTATTAGTTACTGCTTACATTTCCTTCTGTGTCCCTACCTAGTAGTTCTGTTATTATTATTATTATTATTATTATCAGTGTTAGTATGGTTCTCTTCATTATTTGCACCTGTTTTCAATTACACATTCATTTTGTCCAGCGTTCCACCTCTTACACTTCTGTATTTAAGCCTGATTCTGCCATTCACAACTCGTTGGATCTTTGTATTACCTTGCCTCTCCTTGTTTCCCTCAAGTTTCCTGTCTCACCTGTTTTCCTTATGAGCCTACTGTCATACTCCCTGTAAGTTTTCTCCCTTCTACTCGCCCTGTTTATTTTGCTGATCTCCCTCCATTGCTATGGTTATCTTTGGGTTTGCAATAACTTCCATTTATTTCTCAGTTTATTATCTCCCGCACCTCCCGTCATTTGTTTATTAGTTTTGTTCATTCTTTCAGTGCAGTTTTCGTCTTGTGATGTATCAATGAGATAGTGAGTTGATTTTCTGTTTCAATGATAATTCTATACACTAAATTCAATTAGACAATTAGATTAAAAAGGTTGGTGAAAGAATTGCTTTCCCAGATTTTCTAAAACAGACACGTTCCTATAAAGGCACTGTCAGAGCTCTTCCTGTGATTGCTACAAAAGTAAAAAGTTTAAGGTTAAAATTCGGTTTGTTTTTTATTCATTTATCCTGCCTATATGAACAGTATAATTTATTTTAACAGTGTGTAGAAGAAATGTACAATTCTTGGGTTTTATGACCAGGAGTAAGCATGCTCTAGAGGAGACTAAACTTTAACGTCTTGTGGTGGAGGTAGATGTCCATCTTAGATGATTTTCTGATTTATGACGACTGTAATTGGGGCACAGGTAATCGATTATCAAGGGTTGGTTGTGAGGTTGACAACTATAAAATGCTTGTGGGATGCTTGCTGAGTATTGTAAATTTTGCTTGTTTGTACTCTCCAAAAGCTGTTGAATTTTGTCTCACCTATTATTTACAGTTTTATTTTCAGACAATAAAACCTCTGAAAATAAAACAGTACCACATTAATAAAGGGTGCTCCATATTGAGTACAAAGTTACAAAATTAAAGTGCTTTCTTAAAATGTAAACAGGTTTATGCAAGATTAATTATTATAATTTCCTCATTGAAACTGAGATAATCAACAACATGTTTAGGGATATTTGAACAATATCACCATTCAAACTATACTCCTCGCTAGTAGGTGGGGGTAAAACATATTAAAAAGCTGTTTGTCAATCGCTATTAAACTTAAGAATCAGTTTTCAATTGGAAAATGAATCATTTGTATTCACTGATTTATTGTTTCTAAGTCAATTGCAACTGACTGTCTACTCTACCTGCAGGGATTGCAAGTCAATTAGTAAATTAAATCATTTTGATTTTCTATGTTTAAAGTACCTTTGCTTGATTCTTTGATTCCGACAAGATCAGTTTAATGTAATTATGTAATACATTATTTTAATTAATACTAAGCATACATAAATAAACTGGACATCATATACCTTAGTAGCATATTGTATGAGGGAAGCTATTTGAAAGTTTAATTTTACCATGTTATCTTAGTTCAGGTATTTTCCCACATTAAATTTAATTTCGCCTTCAATCCATTTGCTAATCTTCGATGTATCCATCATCTATACTCATAGTCAACCTTCACACTTGCGCTTTATTCTAAAAATCATTAAACCTCCTTCAAGTTCAGTTGATACTCTTACAGCGTCTTAGGTTTTGACCTAATTGTCTCTTGCATTGGTCAGTTTGGTCATTGTCTTTTATTCCTGTTATATTTCAATATTTTTTTATTCTAATACTTTTGTGAAGAAAAATCAAGTATTTTTCTTGTCATTCTAGTCTTTACTAGTGTAACAACCCTAGAGTAGGTTATCCAGTTCATCAAGAGAGGCAAGCAAAATTATTTATTTAAAAAAGTCAATGATCTTAGAAAATAATCTTTAAACATGTTTTAATAGCAAACAAATTGGTTTCTACAGGAAATACAACTTTTGGAGATTTCTATAGCACTTTAATAAACATGTTTGTCCATGTAAAAGGCTTAAATCTCATCTACAGGTCAGTTGGCCAGTTGTTGTAAATGGAAGGGCACATGTACTGTTTAAGCAGCAGGTTCACTTTTTCCATGTCCCCTCCAACACCACTGTGGAAAAAAAGGATTTTGAGTCAAGTGTGTTTTATAAAATAGCTCTCACTGTTTTCTACGAATTTTAATGTGAAACTTGATTAGGGAACATTGACTTCAACAGAAACTTTGATGCTCATCACACCAGGGCAAAGTTTTTTCCCTCTTATGTAACTAAAGAGAAAGGTGCGCAAGACTTCATTGTTGAAGTTACTTCCTGAATGTGTTGATTTTGTTTGCCATAACTGCACCTGAATGTTCTAAGCCACTTAGGTGCAATGGCAAAATTTTAAACTATTCATTTGTTTGTAACAAACAAAGAAAATATGAACTTACATTAAGGGATTGGGAGAGCTCTCATAAGTGCCTACAACATTTATTCAAAAGCCTCCTTTGTGGCATCAGGTGGTCGTAATACAGAACCCCTTGGATACCTGAAGTGTCACAGACCACTAACAAAGTATATGCCAGGCTTTAATAGCCAATCCAGAGACTTTTGTGCAAGGGCCTTGGCCGACTTATGTCATATATCACTGGCATTTTGAAATGTGGCTACATCTGGAGAATTGTTATTTTTTTAACATTCTACGAATGAACAAAAACAGACTCTGCCCCTGGTGGTAGAAAGAGAAAGATTTTAACTGCGTCCTCTAGATTCCTTATGATGCAGGTTCTCAGAAACCCTTAGGTGACTTGACAGTAAGACATTTACAGCTGAAAGGCTTCATTCCTGCGTCATACCTAAACACATTCACATACTTTCAAGTACTCACCCAAAAGGGGAAGAATAGTCAACTTGAGATTCCCTCACGAAATTATGCCAGTACATAAAAAAAGTTGAATATTGTCTAAAGGTTAACTATTTTCGACTAATCATCACAGGAAGTGAAACTTATATTTTATGTATAATATGTACACATATAACAATATATCCCAAGCCTTTTTTCCTTGGCACTTCCGGCCTTTATTTAACTGTAGGGCAGAGAGGGAAAGGGCTCTGGTCTCGGGCTGTAACTCTAACCATGGACCACTGCAGTGCTTTTATATATTGTACCTATTAATGATAAAGAAATTGATTGTTTACAGAGTTCTTTAAACCAGCATATTAGCACACAATTGAGTGAAAGGAAGAGGCAACAGGGAGAATTTGGAGAGGATTGTGAAGCAAAATCTATTAAAGACTTAGAGTTGGTGGAGTCGGTAAATCAAGAGCAAACATACATAGATGAACACTGAGAACTGTTGCTCAATGGTCCTTTTTTAGATGAAAGTAAAATTTAATTTTCATTTAGAAATTAATGTTCCATAGTCTGGAGGATGAATAGGGAGGATCAGAACCCATGATCATATAACCAGTATTTGGGGTTTGATGTCATCTGTAAATTAGCAGGTAATCTTAAAGTGCAAATTTTCTTCCTTTTGCTGACAAGATGTATTGAGATGCTGATTTTATTTTCCAGCAGGACTTGGTAACTGCTCACATTGCCACAGAAATCAAAAGCTGGTTTAGTAACCATGATGTTACTGTTTTTAATCTGCCATCAACCTCTCCTGACTTCGATCCCATAAAAAACCTATAGGCTGTTTATAAGAGAAGACACCAGAAACATGTTGTTTTTATACAGTCAGAAACAGAATCTGGGCATTATTGATGAACATATATTGATGAAGTATTTCATCAATGTATGAAGGCAAGGGAAGGTCTAAACAAGTATTGAGTAAATCGAAACTAACATATTTTCAGTAGCATGAAATATTTTATTATGCAGTGATTTTTGTGCCATCAGGTTTGCGCGCACAGAGCTATCTGAAGGAGCAATAATTGTGAGCGTGTGCATATGAATCTCAAACGCGCGCGCGCTCATAGGTGCGCGCGCTCGCTCAAAGGTGCTTGGACACTGACAAAATGCTTGCTTGCTCGCTCAGGTCACTCTGCCTGCGCTCGGCTCGGTGTTTGCGCTTGCAACTTTATATTTGATTTATATGTGAATGAGCCGCGCTCACAGCCAATCAAAGACTGGCCTTTTTCATCTAATTAAATAATTCCTTCCAATACTTCTTCGCTTTTATTTATTTATTTAAGTATACAAATGTTTTACTTAATATCATTTTTAGTTGAAAGATATTCTTGGGTTCTACTCTGTGGAATGATGAATTACAACTGGAACATCATTGATATGTTTAGAGTGAATAGCACTATACAAGTACAATGATGCAAATCAATGAATGGGTGCTATTTGCTGGGTTTCTTTAAACAGAAAACCTTTTCAACTAATTTGACAATGAATGTACCATTCATTGTCAAATTAGTTGAAAAGTCATTGTATTATTGGATAAGTAGGATACTGCAATACATAAAAAAACACAACGTTTTACAAACTATTTATGACAATTTTCTAGCCACAATATCTATAATGCACTTTAAAAAAAGACACAACTAACTTACAATCTGACAATTATAATTATTCAAATAATTCTGTCCAAAAAGGTTCATATAGTGCACTTAAAGTTACTTGTAAGTCTTGTATTATTTCAAGTGTACTAATATGTTTGCACAAGAAAATAGACAAAAGTACATGGGAAGATTTAATGTTTATGCAGTCTGTATATGCAAGTAAATTTAAGCTACTTTTGTTGTAACTTGCCTTGGGATGACGTACTATATAAATAATTGGTCCTATATATTTTAATTGGACTGAACTGTATAAAACTCCTGAATACAGCAAAGCATTCAGGTTAAGGTAAGAAAGCTAAGAAAGACAATTGTCCTCTCTCAAGTCTCATTGTACCAGGTTAGGTTATACTAAGCCATTTCTAAAGTTTTGCTGTTATAGGCATATATATATAGTGCATTCGCGATTTGGGCATCAAGAATGCTCCTCAGTTTTTGCATTTTGTGCATTTTTATAGTCAGATGCTTGAAACATAAAATAGCGGATAAAATTGACAAAAGCAGCTAGGCTTTATTAAATAAAATAAGCAAGTTGTCATATGTATCTGTCCTTTATCTAGGGATTTAATTTCAACTCTATTTTGTCTCACAAGATTAGAGCGAACACATCAACATTACATTTTTCTCTATTACCACATCCATACTCTTGATCTTCTGTGAGGTTGGAAAATGCGCATGTACGTTACATTACAGGGTCTCTATGAAGCTCAAAATCCAACGGGAAAAGTTAGGAAACCAATTACAATAGATGCATTCAATGATTGAAGTGCTCAAAATGTGCTAGATAAATAAAATATTTTCAGACTTCTTTAGTTTATACAAAAATAATTTTGTTTTTTATTAGGATAAATGGTGATATTAGGGCTCCTTTTTTGATTAGTTTAATGCTGCTAGTTTGTGATCTTTGGGTCTCTACCTAATTTACTGTGGAAGTTGAAAAATCTTAGATGCAACTGTAGTTGTAGTAACAGGCCTGTTTCATTTCACCTCTTCTTGACTCCTTGCATGCGGCGCAGGAAGGCACAAATAGATGTTTGTTTAGCTTTAGAGCGAAGGAACTCTGCATATCTGTTGGAAAACTCGATGTCTCCCAGCTGCCTCCTGCGATTCAAACCTGCAGATAACAGCTGCCTGAAACACAATTGCAAGCACAGGTGGGTAAAATATTTTTTTTTTCACAAAACCTTTCAATCTAGCAGTATGTATATTCTCTATCAAAATCTATATGGGAGAGAATATTAGAACGATGATGCTTGTTTGAAATAAAGTATTTAAAAAATAAATAAAAATAAACTAACCCGTTCTGGTTCTGCAGCATATTCTTTCTTTATTCAGTGAGTAGTACGTAACCACAGATGGGTAGAGTAGCCAGAAAATGTAATCAAAATAAGATAGCAGTACTTCATCATATTATAAAAGTACAACTAAAATGAATGCTGCAGTAAAACTACTAGAAGTACATTTTTAGAAGTTATTCAAATGACTTGTAAATAAAAAAATTGGCTACTGCCAGTCTCTGACAAGCATGGTGGAGACTTTATGACAGTGTTTTACAAGGAAATCTGCTTTTTTTGAATGTTGTTTTTATACAGTCAGAAACATAAACACAAAGTTTAAAAAGTACTTCAAAAGTAAACAAAAAAACTCAAAGTCTGCATTGTTTAAACATCACAAATTAATACAAAAATAAATATCCCTTACACTGTAGTGTCACCGTAGTGTCACCTTAGTGTCTATGAACTGTTATTCCAGTCAAGACACAAGCAGCACAAAGCTGGAGACTTTAAACCAATAAAGATTTTCATCGTCATGATTTCAAGTAGTAGATTTCTGAGATATTAAAAAACCTAATTAAAGTACAAAAAATAGAATACAATTGTAGCACTCAGGATGAAAAACCTCAGAGGAACTGAAAGGTTGGCTGCATGGATCAAAGAAAGAATGTTTAAAACATGCTTTTCATCGTTCATAACTGGCAAGGATCGACCCCCTTTGGTTTGCGCTGGCTCTGATCTTTGAGGAGCACTCACCTGAGTCTGGCCTCAAGCAGAGTTACTGGAGGAGACCAAGGTGTGTTCAGCTGGCTTACTTCAGTCAGAAAGTCTTCCACCTCTTCCTCATCCCTGAATGTAAACCACACCTTTCCATTAAACTGCTCAAGAAACAGTCCTGTTTTATTATTTTAATTCAGGTTGGTGTGCAGACATTATGGTTTTATGCTTATTGTACCTGACTGGAAGCGATGCTGTAAGAGTGAGGTAGAGAAGAGCCAGCAGTACAAAAGCCTGAGTGATGCTCACAGACGTCATGACGAGGATCAATACAATTATTACCTGAGGAGACATGTTGACTTATCAAATCTATTGATAAATAGAGTAAATAGTTTCTAGTTATGTTGAACAGTTTTTGGATGAAGTTAACAGGACCTTGTCCTCATCAAGCTGAACAGTCACCCTCCTCTGTGATTTTGAATGAGCTACTTTAAAACATCAGAACTCCTCCTAAAACAATTTATCTCTAGTTTTACACCTTAGATTTTCCTCAAAGCTCATGTCTGCATTTGCAGAATTTTAGTTCAAAGTAGGATTTTTGACTGGCTTAAGTTATTATTAGATAACTTTATTGAATAATTTTTGTTTGGATTCCAAATAAATAAATTATTGAAATACTAACATATTGTAGCACTTTACCCCTCTATACTTGAATATTCTACACAGGGGAAAGCTGAGTTTGTACAAACAAATAATTTGTCAAAATCCCATTTTGTATGGAATTACACTGATAAAACTAAAGGAAGATTAAGAATAAAGAGTTTAAATTTCAGATTTTATAAGTATAACAGTACACAAACTTTAACGTGGTTATTTCACAAATTGACTTGACAACTAAATACACACCTAAAAAATATTGATAAAAGAAATCTGCAGCGCAGGTGGAATTAGTTTGCCTGGTCCTTCCAACTGTTCATTGCTGTTTCTCTATGTTTGATTTTATTGACTTGTAAAATAAACAGTTGATATAATTTGGTGTATATATATATACATACATATGTGTGTGTAAAAATACGTATAGGAAAATAAATACAACTTACCTGGATCAGTCCTGCTCCAAAACTGAGATCACCCCTGCAGACTGCTGTCTGGGTGCCCAATACCTCCTTTTGTGCCGGCTCAGGTATCGACCTTCTGCCAGTTCTCACCCACACTTTACTGTTGTGATTGTTTACCGTGTCAACATGCTAAGTTTGAGGTCAAAACATCCAGCTGCGTTGCTTTGTTGACTTCCTGAAATCTTAATAAAATTACTGGCTCTGACTTCCCTAATGAGGTCTAATCACCTTTAGAGAAATGGGTGCTGTTTGTTCACATGAAATCCCCTACACGTCAGAACGCCCTATTGATCCAATAACACTCATTTGTGTTCTTTTATTGCTATGATTTGAACTCTTTACATAGCCATCATTGCTGCCAGTGCATATTTAGAACTTGGATGATTAGTTGAAGGTTTTTCCTTTTGGTTGGATTTAGATATAATGAATATTATATCTAAGTATAAATAAAAACTATACAGATATTTTTGGTTTCTTGGTTTTATCCAGATTGTCAAAATTATACCACGAACTCTAATTGGGGGAGTGTTTTTTATCTTGTGTTTATACACAAGGAACACTCCCCCAATCAGAGTCCAATTTCTTAACACTGTATAAGTACTTGAGCTATACTAACTTTGTTTCATTCAGATGCATGAATGACACTGGGTTCAATTATTTGTAATTCATGTCATGTAACCCAAAAGTACTGTCATAATTTTTACCAATAGGGCAGTTTGGGTGCAGTTTGGCTAGTGTTGCTGTGCTCCACAATTGCATTGGGCCACTGAGCATTGTACTGGAGCAGTGTTGATTTGTTGGCTTGATGTTGAGTGCCTTGGGTAGGTGGTTCTCGCTTTGCCCCTGCAGACATAAGGATGAAAGAAACACCACTCTTTGGTTGCTGCTCTGACATCCTTCTGGCGGCAGTTTAACTTGCATTTTGTGTATCAAGTTTTGCTAGTTGGCTGCCTGCTTCATGTGTTTTTCTGGTTGTGACCGTGGTCTGGTTGTGAGTGTGGTCCTGTGCGCTGCTTGAGGTCGTGGCTGAGGGGTCATTAACTCCTCAGAGATTGGGGGCCAAATCTGATGATGCAACAATTCACAAATTATATTCTCATGGCCTCAGACAATGGACTCGTGTTTGTTAGATCTCAGTTCTGCTTTTGACACAGTCAATCACAATATCCTCATAGAAAGGCTTGAACACACTGTGGGGATCAAGGGAACAGCACTAGGCTGGTTTAAATCGTATTCGTCTGATAGATCCCAGTTTGTTCATCTAAATTACAAATATTTTCCGTATTGTAAGGTTACTTGTGGAGTACCACAGGGTTCTGTACTTGGCCCAATTCTATTTACTATATACATGCTCCCTATTGGTAAAATCATCTGACAGCATGGTGTTAATTTCCACTGTTATGCTGATGATACGCAACTATATTTATCTATAAATCCTGATGAATCCAGTCAGTTTGGTAGACTACAGGCATGTCTAGATAACATAAAAATGTGGATGACTTTAAACTTTCTGCTCTTGAATTCTGAACAGACAGATGTTGTTATCTTTGGAGCAGAACCTCTAAAAAATAACTTGCTTAGTCAGCCACTTGACATGGATAGCATCAGGTTGGCGTCTGGTGACAATGTAAAGAACCTTGGGGTTATTTTTTTATCAGGAAATTTCTTTCAAGTCACTTATAAAACAGATCTGTAAGATTTCCTTGTTTCACCTTAGGAATATAGTAAAAATTTGAAATATTCTCTCTAGGACAGATGATCAAAAACTAGTCAATGCCTTTTTTACTTCAAGCCTGGACTATTGTAACTCTTTATTAGCAGGAAGTTAACAAAATGCAATTAAATGTCTACAGTTGGTCCAAAATTCTCTGCAGCAAGAGTTCTGATTAAACTTAAAAAGAGAGATCATATCTCCCCAATTTTAGCTTCCCTTCATTGGCTCCCTGTCAAACTTAGAACAGATTTTAGGATTCTTCTTTTGACATATAAAGCCCTCGCTAATCGAGCTCCATCGTATATCAGAGATCTGATTACTCCTTATGTCCCTAACAGAGCACTTCGCTCTCAGACTGCACGTGTACTGGTGGTTCCTAGAATCTCTCAAACCAAATGAGAGGCAGATCTTTTAGTTACCAGGCTCCTCTCCTGTGGAACCAGCTTCCAGCTTTAGTCCGTGAGGCAGACACCCTGTCTAGTTTCAAATCTAGGGCTTAAAACCTTCCTGTTTGGTAAAGTTTTATAGTTAGGAAGAGGTAGAGAAGACAGCCTAATTCAGTTGCGGGAGGAACTCAGTCTTGACAGACGCTTCTCCTTTGCTCTACCTTCTACATGTCTCACTCTATAGGGTTAAATTATTTAAGTTTTTCTATAGTTATGCTGCTATAGGCTTAGACTGCTGGAGGACAATCTGACCACTTCTCTCTCTGCTACTTTCTTCCATTGTCCAATCTGCTTAGTTACTGTTATGTCAACCTTTTTAACCTTTTGTTTTCGCTTAGTGTTTTTCTCTCCATACTGACCACACCTGTTCTGGTGTTCTGTTAGCTGAGACAGCTTCTTGGATGAGAACATGGGCTGAGATGCTTCCAGTGACGCTCTACAACTGCTGCTATAAACTCTATTTTTTCAGTATCCTGTGCATCTAATTTAGTTTTCTGTCTTTTCAAACCCCCAGTTGGTCATGGCAGATGGCTTTTTGTACTGAGCCTGGTTCTGCTGGAGGTTTCTTCCTCTTAAAGGAGAATTTTTCCTCTCCACTGTCGCTACATGCATGCTCAGTATGAGGGATTGCTGTAAAGTCAACGACAACACAAGCCATTGTCTTGTTCTGCTGATTCTAGAGAAGTGAATGCTGTAAGTCAATGACTCAATGTAATCTGCTGGGGTTCCTTAGATTGGAAACTTTTTCGAATTGATTTGTTATGATGTATCTTTGATTTTAATAGATTTCCTTGTAAAGTGCCTTGAGACGACATCTGTTGTAAATTGTCGCTATATAAAGAAAGAAAGAAAGAAATTGAATGCTAGAATAAATGACCTGAAAGTAGAAAAATCACAGCTAAACTAAACCTGAACAGGCCAGCCAAGGTAGTGAAGTACCTCCAGATCCCCTAGATGATGTGAATACAGCACTACGTATGATCCCTATTGTCACCATCACAGTATTACTGATTTTGAGATGCATGGCAAAGGTAATGTTAAGAGAGAGAATGGAGAATGTCCACCATGGAGGAAATGTTCAGAGCCAAAATAAAGCCAACACAAAGAGAAGTAAGTCCAATTTCAGAACTCCAGAATGTTGCATCTAGAAAGGGAAAAGATGCAGTGCTAACTGAAGCAGAGTGCCTCAATTTACATAATTGGACCTGAAAGGAGACTAGCAGTTTTTCCAGTAGCCTTCTAGCAGTGATCAAGAAATTGATCATGGTGTGTATGAGTATTTTGTGTGAAAGCACTAGTTCTGTCTTTCAGTGATCTTTGCTGGAGTGCTACCTGCGCACGTGAGAGTAATTTCCTCTTCCGGCAGCCAAATGTTTAAAAGAAGCTGCAGAGCCTTCATTAACCGGAATAGTACCTCAGGCCAACCACAAGTTTGCACTTCATTGTTGTGAAAAACTCTCTGTTTTTTCCCCCCAGGTTTTGTGCTTTACTCCAGGTCTTTAATGTCCTTGGAACTAACTGCCAGAGGTTTTTTATCAGTGAAAAAAGTTGTATGTTCTGTAGGTCTCTGGTCTAGTTTGTTCATTACTCTACCTGCTTGCTCCAGCTCCAGAATCCTCACTTCACCCTATCACCTTAGGATTACACGTGCCAGACAATCAGTCTTGCACCGGATCATTGCTTACCCATCCAACAATCATCTTACCCATTTACCAAGTGAGCTGTTCAAACTACATTCAATCATTTCCTCCCTTGTTGCAACTGCTAAACAACTCTCTCCATGACAGAGCATCCAGCTCAGTCCGTACTTGTTTCCCCTCATTCATTTACACATTTATATGTCAGTAAATAAACACCCTAATCTGTTATTTGGTTTCCTTGTTTTGATTCTACATGTGGGTAAAAAAATAAACACTACCACCCACCATGGCAAATCACTGCTCTGACTGATCAATAGGTTCTAAATTAGTTATCCAATGTTTATTTCTAACTCGAGTTGACAACTGTTTGATAAAATATTACTACATGAAAATAATGTTTTATCCTTATTTCTATGATATCTGCTTACATTGTGAACTGGCTGTTTAAACACATTTTATTTATTCTCAAACATGACTATATAGTTTAAGGATAAGTGATTACTTTTGGTAGTTTAATTCTTTCACATTTTGATTGGTTATGTATTATTAGCTTAGTGTGTTTGTTAATCTAAATATTTTCACTGGAAAGGTGAATTCTCTTGTATTTTGGGGGGACGTTAACATCTCCGGTGTGTAGTTTATGTATGGAGTACATGAGTCTCGCTGTTCAATAGTGTTGAATCATTTTCTTTATCTATTGTTATATAAAAATACACAAGTCTAACCAGGGAGATCTTTTGTATGAACAAATGATTGTACTATTTGTACTTTTTTTGCTGACGATCAATACCTATTGTTATACAACAGAGGGCAGAATAGTAAAAAGGGTACTTGTTTGTTATATTGAAGACGAATGGTCCAGGGTGATACAGCAAAGAGTCTTCTCTCTAAGCAGCAAGGGAAACCTCAGTAGTTATAGCAACACAGCAAGCTGAAGACAACAAGCTGGAGGTTTGTTTCAAAATTATCATAGCAGCAGTTGAAGCACATGCAAACGCTAAAGCTGTATGCACCAGAAAAGAGAATGCACACAAAGAGATTAAAAAAGCTGAATTATAGCCACATTAACACCACAGAACAAAACGGAAGGACACACAGATAGCTCTTGCTGAAGCCAGTGTTTTCGAGTCAGTAGCCACAGTGGAAGAGGTTTTCAATGTTGAATAAATATGCCTATAAATCCAGAATGAGAATGTGTAGACCCTCAAAGGCCCCAAATAACTCCACAGGCCCTCAGTAAAGTTTCTGTCTCAGCACAAGAGTCAACAACAACCACCCACTAGACCAGAGAGATACAGAACAATATAACTTCAAATCTCGAATTCAACATGTAACTTTCCCACAATTTCTATTTTCTGCTGTTATCCAAGACAAACCTAAACTAAAAAACAACCCCAGTTTTAAGGATCAACTGTCATATTCTTCTTTTCTTCTACATAGATTCTATTGGCGATTGGCAAGCAACTTTTGGTGTGCATTACCGGCACCTACTGGAATGGAATGTGGGTCAAAATGCCTTTGGTTATTGCTTTCTGTCTTGTATGATTATTTTCCTAAATTATAATTTCATATATCTTGCTTGTATCCTTCTCCTTCCCTGTACCTTCAAAAATAAAAACATAAAAAAATTCCATAATCATATCCTATCTATTAACTTTGTTTTTGTGACGGAGGAGCTGTCACGAGCCGGGGCTTAATTATAGAGTCCGAGGGAGCACACACACACACACACACACACACACACACACACACACACACACACACACACGCACGCACGCACGCACGCACGCACACACACACACACACACACACACACACATAAACATACAAACAAATATATGCAGAAGCGCTAACTTACTTTTTTTGACGCAGCTTAAACTGACGCGGTACATCATGGGTGCACACGCGGAGTTCCTGCTTCAGTTAACATTTCAAATCTAGGCTTAAAACATTCCTGTTTGGTAAAGTTTATAGTTCGGAAGATGTACAGAAGACAGCCTAATCCGGTTGGGGGAGGAACTCAGTCTTGACAGGTGGTTCTCCTTTGCTCTACCTTCTTCATGTCTCTCTCTATAAGGTTAAGTTATTTAAGTTTTTCTATAGTTATGCTGCTATAGGCTTAGACTGCTGGAGGACAATCTGACCAATTTTCTCTCTACTACTTTCTTCCTTTGTCCAATCTGCTTAGTTACCTTTATTTCAACCTTGTTAACCATTTGTTTTCTTTTAGCGTTCTTCTCTCCACAGTAACCACACCTGGTCTAGCTGAGACAGTTTCTTGGATGAGAACATGGGCTGAGTAGCTTCCAGTGACGCTCTACAACTGCTGCTATAAAGTCTATTATTTCAGTATCCTGTGCGTCTAATTTAGTTTTCTGTCTTTTCAAACCCCCAGTAGGTCATGGCAGATCGCTGCTTGTACTGAGGCTGGTACTGCTGGAGGTTTCTTCCTATTAAAAGGGAGTTTTTCCTCTCCACTGTGGCTACGTGCCTGCTTAGTATGAGGGATTGCTGTAAAGTCAACGACAACACAAGCCATTGTTTTGGTCTGCTGATTCCAGAGGAGTGAATGCTGCAAGTCAATGACTCGATACAATCTGCTGGGGTTCCTTAGATTGGAAACATTTTCAAATTGATTTGTTATGATATATCTTTGATATTAATTGATTTTCTTGTAAAGTGCTATGACGAGATCTGTTGTAAATGGGCGCTATATAAATAAACTGATTCTTGATTCTTGATTGATGTTAAGAGTGAAAAAAGAGCTTTATCTCAGAGAGAGAAGCACTTTTCTATCAACAATGTTAAAAATGATTCCTGGTTTAACATTTGAAGTTTATTTTTTGTCTAATCACTTGTTTGAGCTAGATTTCAAGGTTTAATCAGGTTTTCAATGTAAATATTGTAGTTTAACAACATTCATGTTAGGTTGGAAAATTTTTGTTTATCTCAGCAAAAGAAGCACTTTTTAGGAAACAATCTTAAAACTGATTCCTGGCTTTATTTTTTAAGTTTATTTTTGTGTTTAATCACTTGTTTCAGCTAGATATCGTTTAAAAATGGTTTTTAAATACAAATATGTTTTAAAAACTTTGATATTAGGAGGGCAAAAACTGCTTTATCTCAGTGAGAGAAGAACTTTTGAGGAAACCTTCTTAAAACTAATTCCTGGCTTAAGTTTTGAAGTTATTGTTTTTCTAATCGCTTGTTTGAGCTACAATCCATTGTTTATGTTAGTTTTGAATGTGAAAACTTGTAAATATTTTGTTTTAATAACTTTCCTGTTAGAAGAGCAAAAATTGCTTTATCTCAGTGTGAGAAGCACTTTATGGGAAATTTTCTTAAAACTAATCCCTGGCTTAATTTTCTATGTATATTTTGTGTTTAATCACTTGTTTGAGCAATAATTCATTGTTTATTTTTATTTTCAATGTGAAAACTTGTAAACATTGAGTTTGAACAACTTTTATGTTATGAGGAAAAAAAATGCTTTTATTTCAGCAAAAGAAGCACTTTTTGGGAAATATTCTTAAAATACATTCCGAGCTTCAGTTTTCACGTTTATGTGGATCTAATCACTTGGTTGAATTTGAATTTTTATTTATTTTTGTCTAAGTAACTATACCATCACTGGTAGGAGAAGACAGGGAAGTACACAAATGTGTTTTCCACCCACCTATTAAATCACTGCTCCTAATATATTAAGATTGAATGACAGTTATTTTGAATTATCTATTAAAAACCTGTCCTGACAGCTACTTTGTTTGTAGATATCTTTTACTCATCCATTTTTATCCCCTTTATTTTGTGGAAATAAACATTCATTTTTAAATACATGGAAAGCCAAAGTTAGAAGAAGGTTTAATAACAGAAATAAAAGATGGTTGTGTTTATTCTCACCATCAAGTAAGTATAATGGCGCAAAAGGTTGGGTCTGTTCTGGGGAAAAATGTGTAATCTCTGGAGTTGATGATGGAAAGAAGGATTTGACATAAAATCAAGAAAATCAAAGACAACCCTGAACATTCTCTTCATGAAAACAGAGTCTCTTCATTCAGAGGCTTCTTCAGCTTGGTTGCAATACAGAATGCTACAGAAAATCTTTCCTGCACATAGCCATCACCATCTACAACAACTCCTCAGTTAAAGGAGATACTTCAACAACATTTAATTTCCTTTTAGGATTGATTGAACACAGTTAAAAATAGTATTCTTACTACTTAGCTTCATTTGGTATAGTAGCATGTATTAACTTAGTCGTCATTTACATAACTTCATGCCCGCAACAGCTTTTCTCAATTTACATGTTTTATTTGTAACTAGCAATTTAAAATGTCCTACCTGGTGCTGACTGGCTGGTTTGCTGAAAAGTCTGACACTGTAAAGGTCAGGTAAGCAGGTCTGTGTATGGAATCAAATTAGGTTCAGAAAGAATTTGTACTTGTAAAAAAACATTTGTACCTGTAAAAAAGATTTGTACTTGTAAAAAAATATTCGTGCATGTAAAAAAGATTTGTACTTAAAAAAAAAGAATTGCATTTGTAAAAACAGATTTGCATCTGTAAAAAAGATTTGTAATTGTAAAGCAGAAGTACAAATTTTGACCCTTTTTTTGACGCCTGAGTGAATAGACAGTCAGCACATTGCTTATTGACTTGTCCATTAACCCGGTGCCCACCTACTCACCAACCAGCTATCCAATCAAGGAGCAGCAAATTCTGCCAGCGTGACAACAACACTCATTTCCCAGTAGCGGAAGGAGAATGGAGTCAAGCGCATGGTGAACTTAAACGCTGGGTTACTTTAAAGTTGATTATTGAATATTCAAGTTCTGTAGAGTTAGTGGTTTCTCCCTCCTTTGAGGGCCAATGCAGGCGGACTGATAGTGGCTTTGGCTCTTCGGTTTCTCCCTCATAGGAAACACGGTTGTTGATTTAGGGTCAGACGGTCAATACATTTCCAAACCGAACACACTTGAGAACAAGAATAGCTTTCTTTTTATGGCACACAACGACAAAACAAAACTGTGGAATATTCTACAGCATTACCCAGATAAGGCGCTCTTCTTTTTATTACATTTGAATTCTTTTTAATTTTTCTATTAATTTCTACTGTAAAGAAATTGTGTTTTTCCAAAATTACTCCAAGGTCATGTGACCCACTCTAAATAAGTCTTAAATAGTTGAATATCCAATATCCAACTTCAAACTAATTTCAGCGCGCTGCGTTAGACTCCATCCTCCTTTTCCCCATAGACATTACAAATAATAAATGTCCCATCGACCGCTTAGGTCATGATAAATACAGCCGCCATCTTGCCCATAGGACAGCAGCAGACAACCGTTTTCAAGATCCCAGAGCTCTGTGCCGCATATTTCTGTAAAAATCTGCCGGCGATTGCAACCATTAGTCGGGGGATTACCTTTCACAAGCAAGATTCAACATTATTATTGTGGAAATGTTGTTAAAAGAATATTATTGTACTGTAGTTTATTTCTGCTTGTGAAAAAAAAACAGCAAACGTTAAGCTAGGCTGTTCACTTGTGCCATCCGGCCAACTGAAACTTTATAAATTTGTCAATAAAGTTCTTGTACACAAAATTCTCCTGAAATATTTGTGAGTCTGAGAGTATGAATGTAGTCTTATGAATAAAACTTTAATTTCTAAGACTACTACCTCTTCCTTTCTCTTTGGACATGAATTCAACTTTGTGGGTACGGGTAAAATATTGTTACGATGTCCCACGGGACGGAGTAATCGATGCATGATCAGATCAAATACAGCCCGCTCAAAATTTAAAGATGGCTTTACTCAGCTTTTAGATTAATACTCTCAGACTCACAAATATTTTAACAGAATTTTGGATACAAGACCTTTATTAACATATAAATACGAATGTTAAAGTAGTGCATACATCTTTTTGACAGCGATCTTACCCCATGCTCTCCTGTGATGTGTTCTGTGCAAGTTTGGTCAGGGATGCTGTAGCATTGTAATTTGATGAAAGCTACCACCTTCTAGTCCTGAAAAGTAACATTTGCTTAATGATTTCATCACAAGTCACACAGAAAATGCTGAGAGCTGCAGAATGGGTGATTCGCCAAGCTTCAGGACGGCAAACTCCAAAGCGTTACACAGTCACCAACAACATCTGGGAGGAGATTGGAACAGACGATGCTTGGGGAACACATTGAGGAGACACAGTTTGATATATATATATATATATATATATATATATATATATACAGAGGTTGGACCAAGTCATTATTTTGGAAGTCACAAGTTAGTCTCAAATCTTTGATCTCAAGTCCCGAGTCTAGTCCCGAGTCAAGTCCCGGGACTAGACTCGGGATAAGGTTGAGATTAGATTAGATAAGATTGAGAGAAAAACAATCTGCATTAAAGTCAATAAAATCTACCTTTAAGTCGCTGTTTCACCTCTGCCTTGATGTCACGGCTGACCAGCACATACGTTTTGATAACTTTGAAAAAATGGGACATAACACTTTTGTTTCTTTCAAACCATCCCCCACCACCAGCTGAAGAGTGTGTGCAAAACACTGCAAGCGTTGTGTCTTTGCCATTGCAGCCTCTTCCGTTTGAAGATCCCAAGAAATCTTTTGTTTAAAGATGCATAGAGACTTCTGACCAGGCCACTCAGGAAACAGACTTTAGGCTTCAGTTTCTCAAGGTGGTAATTGAGAGATAAGACAGATGGAACAACTGCACTGATTGTGACAACCTTTTCCCCCTGTGTCAAATCAGTTGCCTCTCCAAATGGCTTCAAGATGTCCAACAACTCCTCAACAGATTCCACTCTCGCGGTGTGTATAACAACTCCTTATGCCCAGAGTTTTGTAGAACAGTGCAGAGCTTTTGATGATCACATTGGAGAACTGCCCTCACTTGTGTCAGTATTGAGTTCCATCTTGTGCTGACTGCGGTAGGAATGCCTTTCTGTTCCCCAAATTCACTATCAAACACATCTTTGAATGTTGTGCTTGTGTGGAGGAGGGAGCTAAGTTTTGATAACTTTGAAAAAGTGGGACATAACACTTTTGTTTCTTTCAAACCAACCCCTACCACCAGCTGAAGAGTGTGTGCAAAACACTGCAAGCGTTGTGTCTTTGCCATTGCAGCATCTACCGTTTGCTGATCTTCCAGGGTTAAGTCACACCAGAGCTCAGGGTCATCAAGATGAGCTCCGTCATTGTCATCATCATCCTCTTGTTCACTGGGAAACCACACAGAGAATGCCTTCTTCATGTTAGCAGCATTATCACTAATAATGTAGTCAAATTTATCATTGATGTTGTATTCATCACATATTGCCTTGAATTGATCGCACATTCGTTCAGCTGTGTGTGAGCCTTTGAAGCGGTTGAAGGCCAAGAGATTAGTCTTTAGCTGTAGCTTCTCTGACTATTTCTCTATCCAGTGCACAGTGACACCAAGGAACCCCCTCATCTTTCGGTAAGACCAAATGTCCAAAGTAACTGAAACATGGTCAGTGTTGCTCAGTTGAGTCTTTAATTTTGAACGTCTCTCCTCAGCAAGGTTCTCCGTTTTTAATGTCAACGCTCTGAGACACACTGGGCTGTACTTACTGTCCAGCACTGTCAGAAAGTGCGGAAAACTCTTGTTTTCCACAATAGACAGGGGGAGGTTGCAATCAATGATCAAGTCAGCCAGTATTGCATTGGTGATGGCTGTCTGCTGTGGATGACTTGTGCTGTAACGCCCTACACGACTGTCCAGGAATCGTGAGATTGAAAGCTGTTGTGGTTCATTATGCTTTTGTTCATCTGGTATTCTTCAAATCTGTAGGTTTACATATAAAACAAAAAATCCCTTATAGCAAAACATGAATTATATTTGAAACAAATTTGTCTTACTCATATCATCACTTATCATTCTATTAATATTAATTGTATTGTGTACTATATGAGTGGGTGTGGCGCAACATTACATTACCTTTGCTGCCTTATCAGATTACAGCACTGGTCATGTAATGTAAAACTTATTTCAAATTAAACAGATAGTTTGGGATTTGTGAAATGGAGTCCACAGGATGCAAACCTAATAAAATGCTAGTTTCAATGCTGTAAAATCCCTATAAGCCCCAAAGTCACAAAATTGCTGAATAAAACAGGCCGTATCTATAAATGCGGTGCCGAATCTTGTTACCAATTTTCACCAGGAGTTTGTATAACACCTGGAGAGTGGAGGCGAAGCGGTAGACTCGGTTGTGGAAAAAAATCAGAAGGGGGTATCACAGAAGGGGGGGGGGGCATATTTTTTCAATCTACATTTTATTTAAACACAATTGCGCTAGGGGAGCTAGGTAGGTATATATATATATATATATATATATATATATATATATATATACATAATATCAAAGGAAAGGTTAGCGCTTCGGCAGCGAAGTTTGGCGACAAAAAAAAAAACTATATGAAGAAAACTTTACTTTTAGTCCAGGGTGGGCACAGATGACTCCATGGGCGGGCAAGGCAACCAAAAGCCCGCCCATGCTGCCGGGATGCTAGTACTGAGCGTAGCGAAAGGCCATTGTTGCCAGATTGGAAGGTTTTCATTTTGACTTTGAAGGTAAAAATTGCTTTGGGCGTGTGTGGATAATTTGGGCTGGTTTGAAGTCAGATTGGCGGTTTTTGAGTTATTGAAACTCATGTCCACCCATTACTGGTTCATACCAAAGCCTCCCTGACCTTTCTCCATCACTGATTGGCTAACATTAGTGATGGGTCTGGCAACACCAATGCGTTGGCGCATGTATCAAGCTCATAGACCAAAAGCCGTGTTGGTGCACGTATTTATTTCAACAAGTCACGTGACAGATACAGCAACTGTTTCGAAATGACCATGAAGCACCAAACTGTGTTTATAAGGAAGCGAATCAGTCAACTGGATGCATTTGCCAAAAACAATTCTTGATCTTTTTTAGAACAGCGTCAACTATGGATGTGCAAGGCAAACGAAAGATTTCTGCAGTGTGGGACCTTTTTGGCATCGGAAAATAAGGAAATTGTTTTCATTTCGTTCTTTCATCTGGTTCTTTTCAGCTGTTACTTGATCTATCTGAATCAAAATTCAGCTGAAATTGATTCTTAGTCAAAAAAGCGTAACAGACTAAATTTCAAAACGTTGGAAAAACATTTTTTTTCAAATAAAAATGGATTAAGAAAAACCCCAGTCAACAAGCATCCTCATTTCAAACACATTCACTTAAAGTTTCACTTTATGGTACATGTTCACATTATTTATTGACTGTATGTAACAATATCAAATATTTTCAATTTAACTTAAGATATTAAATAATACAATATACATACAATGATTTAAATATTATTGTATACACTGGTTTATCAAATCAGAAATATCTATGTTGCTTGTAGGGATTTTTAATGTCCAGCATGTGACAGTATTCAGTGACACAGTATTGACACAGTATCAATATAGTTTTGCTATGTGTCGAAACGCTTCGTGACGCAACATCTACCCATCACTAGCCAACGTCATATACCAGGGCGTTTACAACATAGATAGTAGCTCCACAAACTATGGTAGTTTTAGCAGCAGGTGGTTAAATTTAGCGGGAAAATGCCGAAGTGGGGAAAATATAAGGAGAGCCGCGGAAGCATTAAGAAGGCGGGGCTTCGGAGCTAGACCGAAGGCTTTCATTGGATTCCTGTCTTCTGATTAGATGTTGTGCTGCCGGCACATAGCAACCACAGATGAAATAGAGAGCGGTCCGTGTTAATACATTTTTTTAAATATATGAGTCTTGAGAAAAATAGGAAGTCTTTTCGAGTCAACATGCTCAAGTCCAAGTAAAGTCACGAGTTACTGATGTTAAACTCCAAGTCTGAAGTCACCAAAATTGATGACTCGAGTCTGACTCGAGTCCAAGTCATGTGACTCGAGTCCTCACCTCTGCTCAGACGTCAAAAAAGGGTCAAAATTCGTACTTGTAGTTTGAGATTTGCACACTTGTAGTTTGAGACTTATACACTTGTTATTTGAGATTTGCACACTTCTAATTTCAGATTTGCAAACTTGTAACTTGAAAATCTGTTTTACAAGTACAAATAATTTTTACAAGTACAAATCTTTTTTACAAGTACAAATCTTTTTTTACAAAAAAAAAAATCTTTTTTACAAGTAAAACTCTTTCTTTTTTAAGTACAAATCTTTTTTACAAGTACAAATTCTTTCTGACCCTTTTTTGATTCCATAAATGTGATCCAGCATAGTTCGCTTAGTTTAAAGATAGCTCGTAAAAACAATTTACACTATGTAAATGACAGATTAAACATTCTTAGAGGCTGAAAACAATCTGTTTGTGTGGCCGTCGGTTTTAGCTACAAAACTATTATTGCCTTTATTAGGTCCATTGTTGAACAAATAATATGCTTGTTGGTATAATATTATTTTCCTCGTGAGGGCTAAAGTGGTCCCAATAAAGCCCTGTTATTGGGCTTGTGTGTGTGTGTGGGTGTGTGTGTGTGTGTGTGTGTGTATGTGTGTGTTTGTGTGTGTCCGTTAAGACAGTGCTGAGGGAGCAATGCAGTGTATTTAAATGTATTAGTTATGAATTACAGTTACGAATAACCAAATTTTGCACTTAGTAAACGTCCACGAACATTATTCAAGTTTCGTCTTGTCAAGGAAGAGTCTTTGAGGTCTCGTCATGTTTTAGTCATCAATGATGCATGTTTATTTTCACCTTGAAAAATGGGTCGTCAATCAAATCATTTCGTCATTTTCCTTGTTAACAATTACAACACTGCTCTCACATCGGAGATTAGGATTCATAAAGCAGCATCACATGTAGGCCCAAGCAGAAATAATGCTAGTTTGATGTCTCTTTGAGTCAAGCCGACCGTGGAGCTCGCCAAATCCGTAAGATGGAGCATTCTGTTTTTCTTTGGAAGACCAAGGTAACCTACTTTTTATGTCTGAAAATGTGTTAAATGTCTTTAAATGTTGAGAATTAAAGAGTAGATTAACGAATCTTACACAGGAGGAGTTTTTTTAAAATTCCCATAGTTACTGATATTTTTAACTAACCATGTTGTTTCTCCGAGGTAGGGACTAGCAGGTAATAGAGAAGTTATATGTTTTATTTGCATTTTAATTGTTTTTAAAGATAATTCAGTTTCTAAAAACGTGTTTTATGGTTTTCAATGTAAATTTTGAGTTTCAACAACTTTGATATCAAGTGGGAAAAAACAGCTTTAACTAAGCGAGAGAAGCACTTTTTGGTCAACTATGTTAAAACTGCTTCCTGACTTCAGTTTTGAAGTTGATTCTGTGTCTAAGCACTTATTTTAGCTTAAATTACTTGTTCATTATGGTTTTCAATGTAAATTTTGAGTTTCAACGACTTTGATCTTAAGAGTGAAAAAACAGCTTTATCTCAGCGAGAGAAGCACTTTTTGGTCAACTATGTTAAAACTGACTCCTGGCTTCAGTTTTGAAGTTGATTCTGTGTCTAAGCACTTATTTTAGCTTGTTCATTATGGTTTTCAATGTAAATTTTGAGTTTCAACAACTTTGATGTCAAGTTGGAAAAAACAGCTTTATCTCAGCAAGAGAAGCACTTTTTGGTCAACTATGTTAAAACTGACTCCTGGCTTCAGTTTTGAAGTTGATTCTGTGTCTAAGCACTTATTTTAGCTTGTTCATTATGGTTTTCAATGTAAATTTTGAGTTTCAACAACTTTGATGTCAAGTTGGAAAAAACAGCTTTATCTCAGCAAGAGAAGCACTTTTTTGTCAACTATGTTAAAACTGACTCCTGGCTTCAGTTTTGAAGTTGATTCTGTATCTAAGCACTTATTTTAGCTTAATTTACTTGTTCATTATAGTTTTCAATTTAAATTTTGAGTTGCAAGAACTTTGATGTCCAGTGGAAAAAACAGCTTTATCTCAGGGAGAGAAGCACTTTTTGGTGAACAATGTTAAAACTTACTCCTGGCTTCAGTTTTGAAGTTGATTCTGTGTCTAAGCACTTATTTTAGCTTAAATTACTTGTTCATTATGGTTTTCAATGTAAACTTAAAGTTTCAACAACTTTGATCTTAAGAGTGAAAAAACAGCTTTATCTCAGCAAGAGAAGCATTTTTTGGTCAACTATGTTAAAACTGATTCCTGGCTTCAGTTTTGAAGTTGATTCTGTGTCTAAGCACTTATTTTCGCTTAATTTACTTGTTCATTATGGTTTTCAATGTAAATTTTGAGTTTCAACAACTTTGATATCAAGTGGGAAAAAACAGCTTTATCTCAGCAAGAGAAGCACTTTTTGGTCAACTATGTTAAAACTGATTCCTTGCATCACTTTTGTAGTTGATTCTGTATCTAAGCACTTATTTTAGCTTAAATTACTTGTTCATTATGGTTTTCAATGTAAACTTAAACTTTCAACAACTTTGATCTTAAGAGTGAAAAAACAGCTTTATCTCAAAGAGAGAAGCACTTTTTGGTCAACAATGTTAAAACTAACTCCTGGCTTCAGTTTTGAAGTTGATTCTGTGTCTAAGCAC
>JAVLVB010000299.1:18067-29337 GCA_032876305.1 Orestias chungarensis
GCTACTGTAAATGTCTGATTATGGAACATGCTTCCACATTCTACCTGTAAACACAAGAATCATCATTAACCAAGTGTGTGTGGAGTTTTCTGCAATGTTTTGTGCTGCTGCCCAACCTCGTTGCTGCCGAGCAATAAACATCATTCCCCGTCATCTTTATTTGTGACACATTTGCAGTCACAGGTCAGGTTAAAGTTTGTGCTAATAACGTTTCGCTCTGTAAGCCGCTTCCGAAAAACACATAGGAACTGATATGGTTAAATGTTAAACACATAAAGAAAGAATCCGTTTTAGTTTTTTTCTAAAATATCAATCTTTAAGGTGGCATAAAGATTGTGTTCAGTGGTGAAACATCAGGAAGACAGCCGACTGTTTTAAACTGGTCACTCCAAACATCATAACCATGTCTCTTTCACATGTTCCACTAGATCTGATGCACATCTGCAGTCTGAATGTTCATGTGGCATAATAATTGTTCAGCAGACGAAGCCAGATGTGGTAAATCTGGACGTAAAGGAAGTCTGAAGCAAGCAGTGCTGAGTTGAGCTTTCTTTATTCTCAGCTTCCTTCAGCTGGTTCTGATCTTGTGATCTTGTGTCGGCTCCCGTTCCTCAACAACAACAACAACAAACAAAAAAAAGGATTTCCTGCTGTGTGAACAACGCCTCAGATATCTGATCATTCAGACTTATCAAAAGCGTGAACTAACCCTTTACCAAGCTGGACGTGGTGCAGCAGACGCCAACATCAACATGATTATCCACTAATGGTTTTGCCCTCATGTTTTCTAAAGTTTTTCCCGTCAGTGTTTCTTTTTTCCACAAAACCACTTTAGAAGCTTTTTTTTTTTATTGCTGTAAGCATTTAGTTTTCTGCCATTAAAACAGGAAGTCATTATTAAATCGACTCTTTCACCATTTCATTCTGCAAAAAACCAAATATCAATCAGTTGCTTAGTTTCTAATTCAAACATTCAAATCTAAAAATAACTTTTCAGCAAGATAGAAGCGCTTGGTAGGGTCAGTATTTGAATAATAATAAAAACCTCTAGTTTTTAGTTTTAGTAGAAAAAGAATCGACCAAGGGAACTTTTTATTGTATATTCACTTAAATTAAATCTTAGTTTTGTCTTTATTTCAATAGTTTAAAGATGTTTGCTTTGTGTCCCTGCAGCGCGAACATGGACGGAAGCCTAAAGCACCCTCCCACATATGTGGCACCCTTTAAAGCTAATTCAATTGACTTCACTAGAGCTTCTTAAGACAGATCACCGGCTCATCAATTAACTTTCTTTGCCTATGTTTTAAATCAAAAATGTTTTCGTGCATCTTAACTTTTTATGAAAACTGCTTGAGAACGGCTTTGAGATCTGATGGGTAAAATCTGCCATTGATTTAAATGTCCTAGATGATATCTAATGAAAACCTTTGTGCAATAGAGGAGATTCTGACTGTTGGATATTTTGAAAGCTGTCAGACATCATTTCTCACCCCAAGCAAATACAGCAACATCGTCTCCTCTCTGGAACGATGGTTGTGACCCAAAGCCCCCACAGTGTTGTACTGCAGTGTTAATGTCAGCCAGCAGGTCAAAGTTCACCACAGCAATCAGGTCGCACTCTTTCTGCTTCACTTACTGATAGTCAGTGACCTGCGGGTAACGGCTCACCTCAGGCTGCGTACAAAGAGGGATGCAGCGGGAGAGTCGGTCAGTTACTTGGTGACTGGGAAGGAAAGTTCAAACCATTCCTACAAAGGGAACCAAACCTGAAACTAGTGGTGGAGAAGAAGTTGTTTAGGGAGGGGGGTTGCTGTCAGAACAATAATGTTTCACATATAAATGGGTTACATGTATAATCTAGTGCGCAGAATTAAAATGACATTTGTCCAACCTACTGAATGCTACAGCCCTGCTGCTTTGGTTCTGTGATAATAACTTTATTTGTGGAAGCTCACATCGCTTCAGCTTTGCTTGTTGGTTTGAGGATGAACACCTAAATAACTTAGAGGGGATGTATTATTCCATTGGTCCTAAAGATGCTCATGTTGGATTGTGTTGCATGTTTCAGTAACAAGGCAGTTAGAGTGGAGAAATACTGAAAAGTTACAATCCAGACTAAAACCAATGATCTTCTCAGTGATCTTAATCAGAGGCAACTCAAATGCATTAGCACTAAATAAAGACTTTCTTAGAGGTTACCACCCCTGGTCCCTCAGGCACGAGCACTAAACGTCGGTCAGATCAGTCTTTAGTTGGAACTCCAGATGGAAGAAATCGCTTTCAGTCAAGTTCTCAGCGTCTCTGTTTTCCCAGTTTTATTGTAGTCATATTAACTTTAGATATGATTGAATTGGTTTCCCTATCAAAAGTGATGAGAGCAACATTATATGAAAAAATAAACATGGACTTGTTTAAGCTTCACTTCATGAGATTTCCAACATGCAGTACAGCGGACCCCCATCTGATGGCAGGTTTTTCTTGTATGTAATATTCAAAAGAATATGGGAAGCTGAAATACCTATAAAAATGTTACTTCACACATTATTGGCTAGCATCTACGAAGCAGCTGATCCAGGTGTGTCAAACTTTTTCCTTGGCACTGATCGGCTGCACCCTGAAAATAAGCAAGACTGTAGATATGAGCTTTTACAGATACGGTATGTTTGCTGTTTAAACTATTACAATTAAAATACATCGGATTTATTTTTTATGGGGATCCGAAGTATTTGCAGATTTCAGGGATTGCCTTTTCAAACCCACACTAATCCTGGGGTCCACTGTATTTGTAGCATACAGGTATCAATGAATCCACTGATGAAGGGAGCACAAACTTTAAATTGACCTGCCCCTGGCCCTAAAACTAATTTTGAGTAAAGCCTTCAGCAGGAGCTAAATCATGGACTAAAGTCACATCGAAGTGCACGAAGCATAAACGATTTTAGCCAAAATTAGGCAACATGTCCATGAAAACCTGAACATTGAGTCCAATATTAACTTTAATACTGTGCCGGATTTAGAAAAAAACATTTATTCATCCTTCCACACAAGTTTGCTACGCACTGAATGACATGTACTGTGTAAGAGAATCTTAATGTTTGGAGAAACGAGAACGAGTTTTTCCTGAGCTTGCCTGTTTTCTTACACATGAAGTCAATCCTGGGGAATGAACAGTGTAAAATAGTGTGGATAATCTTTTTAGAAACATGTAAATGAACATCTGGAGTGGCGTGATAGAAGCCACGGCTGGTTCCAAATGTGTATTTGTATTTGAATGTCTTCATTGTGCCTATTAATTAGTCTGTTGTCAGTCAGAATGCTGCTATTATCTGGTGAAAATGTGCAATTGCGGTGTACTGTACTGTTGAATGTAATAAAGAACTAGACATTTCTTACATTGGTAAATGGTCTTCAGTGGTTATTTACTTGTTTCTGCTTCCATGTTTCATTCTGAGCTTTTAACCAAGGATGTTGAATTCTGTAGCTTTATGTCTTCAGCTGCTGTCATTTCGTCTTCTTTCCACTAGTTTTTCCCTTTTCATTGAGTCTACATACAAAGCAAATGGAGCAAATCAAAAAAAACCTTTTTTTAAATGGCTGGACAAGTATTCTTGCTAGCGTGACTCGTAGCCAAGGCAAACCATTGAAGCCGACCGTTCAATATGATTATGTAAACATAACCTGCTGCAGATCCTACAAACCCTGTTGGATCGATACGTGTGAAGGTGATGTGTTTTATGTGAGGCCAACCTGCAGTAAATAGCTCTGTCAGAATGTATTTCCACTCTTAAAGATTTTTTTAGTTTTTGCATTGCTGTGTTTGGGAATAGAATCCCATTTTAACTTGAATGCAGACAACTTGAAATGAAAAAAGCTATCCAGACCAACCTGGCCCTATTTAAAAGTGGCCTGGATATCAACAGCTGCTGCAGAGTTTTCCAGATAAGTGGAACTAAATCTTATAGGTCTCTGTGGAGGATTTGTTGCCCACTCGTCTTTGCTGAATTGATGTATTACAGCCACTCTCGAGGGTTCTTGAGCCACAGCTTGATCAGATTGGTGTCTGAACTCTGAGATGGTCTTCATCTTTCTGTCTCTGTATCCTTTTGCTCAGCCATGGTTCTGAATAAATGATTCTCCTGTGGATCTGGTTTTACCTTCTTTTTTAACGTTGGCTCTGATCGTAACTTAAAACGAGGATAATAAACATTGTTTCCCATGCATTGTATGGTTGTAATCAATGGGTTAAAAAAGTAGATGTTCCACTTCATTATCAGCTTGACTGAATTTTTCCTAATTTATTGCAAATGAATGATAACATCACATTCTTCTTAGGTTTGGGTGATTTTTAATTAAATATTGTACAAAAAAGTATTACTTCCACTGGCTGATTTTTGTTAACCTAAAATGATGAAAGAAAATACAAAATAAATAAAAATATATTCAACTTTAGCTTGAAATGAGTTTCTTTAGCTTTTTAAAATGTTACTTGTAATTAAGGTTTGTCTTATTTGGCCTTTAATAGGGTAAGTCAATGACTCCATGAATCTGCTGGGGTTCCTTAGATTGGAAACTTTTACAAATTGATTTTTTTTTTATGTATCTTTGATTTTAATAGATTTTCTGTGAAGTGTCTTGAGACGACATCTGTTGTAAATTGGCGCTATATAAATAAACTGATTCTTGATTGATTCTTATTAGTGAAGGCTCTTGTGCCTTTTTTGTAATTCATATTGTCCCTCAGCATCACTCAATCTGCTATTTCCACCTCGGGACTTCACTTCCTGCCACGGTAGTGCGTTTCTGAGCATGACAGGTGTCTGCTGTGCATTTATGCATTAAACCTCTACTCAAGGACCTTCCTCCAACCTGCTTGTGATGCTGAAAACAGGAATTCTGTTGGTTATCTGCCTCATATCCTTTCACATTTACTGTGGTGGAACATGTTTGGTTGTGCAGGAAGGATTTGCTCACAAGATCAAATCATTATTTGGGAGTTCTTCAAAGATCTATCTTACCTTAGGGGTGTCTGTGGCACAGTGGGTAGAGTAGATTGCAGGTTCTATATAAGTGAAGTCCATTTACCTCCTCTGCTTTTTTTTTTTAGTTAAGCAGAATAAATGACAGCAACTTTAGCCTCTTTTTTAAAATAAAATATTTATTAAATGTATTTAATGTTAGGGTTTTAAGGGGAGCAGGTTACAGACATCCAATAGACAGAGATGGGTGGAGTAGCCAAAAGTTGTTCTCATGTAAGAGTAGCACTACTTAAGCTTATTTCTATTCAAGTACAAGCAAAAAATAACCATCCAAAAATAACTTAAGAAAAAAAAGTTATTTGTGAAAAGGTTACACAAGTACTGAGTAACTAATTGTAACTAACCAGGACAAATAATTGAACTGAATACAATGAAATAACTGCATGACTAATGACTAACAGCAGAGAACCAACACAGATCATAACAAATCTTTTAGAACAGTGCAAAGGGCTTCAAGTGACAATATATAGTGTTTACTGTATATTCAACTGATCTCCAGATCAAAATAACTGTTTAGTATAATAAAGGGTTACTTCGACTGTTGGTTTGAAACTTTAGTTAAAACATGTTTGTTTTGCTTCAGTGACATTAGTGGGTAAAGTATGAACAAATTGTACTAAATTAAGAGTAGCATTAGTTTGTAAAATAAAAATTTAGAGTGGTTTAAAATTATAGTACTACCAACCTCTGCCAGTAGACTAGAAGCTTGACTTTGTTTGGAAGAGCTGAGGAAGTTCATGACCTTCATCACCGCATATGTATAACATCACAGTATGGTTTGGAAATGATAAGAATATTAAACAAATTGGTATAACTCACTAATCAGGGCAGTAAGATTAGCAGACAGAAACAAAGTTAACCTAACAACCTATATCTCCAGCCATTAACAAAGAACCCAATTCAGATCAACCATCACTCATTCAGTTCATTTTTTTTTTTTTTTTATCTGCCAATAGCCAGAAAAACCTTGCAAGAATTGATGAAGCACCTATGAAACCGAAAACATATTGGGGTGAGATCTCAGCACCATCAAACATTGTCGCAAGATATTATAGTAGTTAGACCAATCAAATGACAGTGACGGACCAGATGGATGGATCTATATTGGGAACACTAATTAGAACAGCGGTCCACTTTAAGTCAAAGCTGCTATTATACAATGTTAGATGGTTGAACCTTTTCAGGTCGAAGATGGGTTCAAAATCAACTCCCTACTTCTAGTTTTTAGAGTGATCCTGAGAAAAGCCTGGGTCTTTCAGAAGGACAAAGCTCCATCTGATGCTCTTAATAACTCCTCTGTGTTTCTAGCCAGTAAAAGGCATCAAAGATGAAAAACCAATGGAACAGCCTCCTTCCTCACCTAACTTAAACCAAGTTCACAACCTGTAGCCAGTAGCTAAACAAGAGATTTCCAGTGAAGGAAACCATCCACCTCTCTTAACAGACTGGAGCCTGAGGTTTCTGTTGTACAAAAAGTTGATCATCAACAGATCCAGAAACTGAAAAACTCCATAAATAGAAGGTTTATCACTAATGTGGAGAAGAAGAAGGAGTTTAAAGTTTGTTTTTAATGTCAGAAATGTTTAATGGAAGGTTTTGAGTTGTCTGTTTATTCTCACCGAAATAGATGAAAGTGAAGAATTGAGGTTGGAAAATATGATTTTTGTTTAGCTGTGTAATAGTTCTGCAAAGTTGTTCCCGCTTATTTTGCACATATATAGATATTCTCCCAATAAAACCAAAATCGCAGTTTTACTTTCTTAAACATTCATGTTTGAAATTGGTAAACACTTTGGATTAACCACAAGCATCATAGTTGGTGATTAATAAAAATAATCTTCAAAAACAGGACTTGTCTAACAGCGCTTAACTTTCTCTCTTTTTTTCTACTTCTGAATCAGGACTCCTGCTTTCTCCCACAGCTCAAAAACATGCTAACTCAACATTCAGACTCACATTTTACCCCAACATTTGACAAATAAACCCAGAGCTTACTGCCTTTGAAAGTAAATGTCTTGGATGGCTCTTTGAAACCCTGTATCTAGTTAGCATGGTAATCAACTCCCAACACTAGTGCCCAACAGCTACTTAGAAAAGTCCACCATTGATTATATTTAAAAGACCAAAGCTCCTGGTTTCTTATATAATGGGCTGAACTATAGAGATGGTGTGTTAGAGCAGAAAAAAGCAGCTTAAACATCATCTTTAGTTTGGTTTATTAGAGCAACATGAACCTCCAGAGACTCTAGCATGTCAGTTTAACTGCACCTGAAACCCAAGGTTTCATCCTACACCTTTTTTGGGGGGGTAAATTACACAATACTTTTTTTAATATTAGTTAATTAGTAAATTATTTATATTTTCTAAATACCACAAATCTCCATACAGAATGGTTACTGTCTTTTAACAACAAGGCAAAGCCGGGATGACAATATCCTTGGATTAGAAACCTCAGATAGGTTGACTGAGGCGTCTGAGTTAAATGGAGGCCTGCCTGGATTACATTGTTTTCTGCTTTGACAACATTGGAAAATCAAAGGAACTTAGCCAAGATGTCAGGAAGAGAACTGGAATGTTTCAGCAGTCTGGTTCATCCTTAGGAACAATTTTCAGATGCTTGAAGGTTCCACATTGATTTGTTGAGGCAATCACATCGAAGCTGAGACTCGAATGGAATGTTCAACCATCACAACGTCCAGGAAGCAGAGCGGTTATGGGCTAAAAAGTACAAAATGACCTTAGAATAAACGTCAAAGATCTTGAGAAAAGAACAAATGACCTTAGAATAAAAGTCAAAGACCTTGAGAAAATGCTGCCTTAAGCCTGTAAGACCTGTTCCAAGATGAGCTGAAAGGTCACTCAGCGAGAAAGAAGCCACTAATAAGGCCCATCATTGTGTTCAGATTCAGAAAAGGGGGCCCTTGTAAGCCTGGGAGCATCATCTTAACTGTACATGGGTGAAAGAATCATGATGTGGGTCTGTTTTACTGCAGGAGGAACCAGTACCTTTCAAAAATAATGGGGACATTTTTAAGCAGCACCTAAAGATATTAGCCAGATAGCCAATGACCCTGAGGATCCAATCAGAGTGGTTAGTGGCATAATCTCTGTAATCAGATGTGAACTTCTGATTAAAAGTCACCACATTGTCTGACTATTTTAAACAACCTTGTAAATCTTAAACTTTAGACAGGATGTCAAGATGTTGCCAGTAAAAATGGCTTATTTTTGTTCTCTTTTTACTATAAATGCAGTTGATCTGCAGGACCACGGTTAGGGGCCCCAGTTCTAAACCCACACAGTTTGGATGTGTATGTTTATTTTGCTACCACAGCTAATCATCACACTCTGTACTTGATGAGTACAAGGCTGAACCTTCATTCTCTGCTGGATGATTAACCCTGATTGTATCTCAAGCCGATTCTTAGTTTCCTTGTGTTTTCTCGTTACAGCTTTGGTGGATTAACTTCTTGTAGAGAAGTTTGTTCTGCTCCCAATTCTCACGTTACTGCCTTTCCCATGTTGTTCTCGTGTCCACTCAATCTCTTTTTATGGAAGAAGGCTTTTTTGCAGATCCTGCATGTTCTCAGTTCTTCACTTGCCATCCTTCTCGCCAGCCACAACATTCTCTTAAAAGTTTCAACGTTTCAGATCCAGTTCTATTTCCTTGATAAGGGTTAATCTTTTGCTCTTCATCAGAGCCTGAATAAATTCTCCAGTGCTCATCTCTAGCCTAAACACCAGCTAACTAATGGATTAATTTGAGCCCAGACTATTGCAATTCTGTCTACTCACACTTTCTTAATATCCTGTATACACTCAAAGGCCACTTTATTAGGTAGACCTTGCTAGTACCAGGTTGGACCTCCTTTTGCATTCAGAACTGCCGAAATACTTCGTGGCATAGATTCAACAAGGTACTGGAAATATTCTTCAGGGAGTTTGGTCCATATTGACATGGTAGCATCATGCAGTTGCTTCAGATTTCCACATCACAAAGGTGCTCTATTCAATTGAGATCTGGTGACTTTGGAGGCCGTTTGAGTCCAGTAAACTCATTGTCATGTTCATGAAACCAGTGTGAGATGATTTGAGCTTTATCACATGATGGCGCGTTATCCTGCTGGAAGTAGCCAGCAGAAGATGGAACAATGTGGTCATAAAGGGATGGACATGGTCAGCAACAATACTCAGGTAGGCTGCAGCGTTGCAACAATGCTTAATTGGTACTAAGGGGCCCAGAGAGTGCCAAGAAAATATCCCCCACAGTATTACACCACCACCACCAGCCTGAACCGTTAATACAAGAATCAGTTTATTTATATAGCGCCTATTTACAACAGATGTCGTCTCAAGGCACTTTACAAGAAAATCAATTAAAACCAAAGATACATCATAAACAAATCTATTTGAAAAAATTTCCAATCTAAGGAACCCCAGCAGATTGCATGGAGTCATTGACTTGCAGCATTCACTCCTCTGGAATCAGCAGATAGAAACAATGGCTTGTGTTGTTGTTGACTTTACAGCAATCCCTCATACTGAGCATGCATGTAGCGACAGTGGAGAGGAAGAACTCCCCTTTAACAGGAAGAAACCTCCAGCAGAACTAGGCTCAGTACAAGCAGCCATCTGCCACGACCGACTGGAGGTTTGAAAAGACAGAAAGCTAAAATAGAAGCACAGGATACTGAAATAAAACAGTTTATAACAGCATTTGTAGAACGTCACTGGAAGCATCTCAACCCATGTTCTCATCCAAGAAGCTGTCTCAGCTAACAGAACGCCAGCCCAGGTGTGGTTACTATGGAGAGAAGAACACTAAGAGAAAACAGAAGGTTAACAAGGTTGAAATAACGGTAACTAAGTAGATTGGACAAAGGAAGAAAGTAGCAGAGAGAGAAGTGGTCAGATTGTTCTCCATTAGTCTAAGGCTATAGCAGCATAACTATAGAGAAACTTAAATAACTTAACCCTATAGTGTGAGACATGAAGAAGGTAGAGCAAAGGAGAACCGTCTGTCTAGACTGAGTTCCTCCCCCAACCGGATTAGGCTGTCTTCTTTACCAAACAGGAAGGGTTTAAGCCTAGATTTGAAACTAGACGGGTGTCTGCCTCACGGACTAAAGCTAGAAGCTGGTTCCACAGGACAGGAGTCTGATAACTAAAAGATCTGCCTCCCATTGTGCTTTTAGAGATTCTAGGAACCATTTGTAAACCTGCAGTCTGAGAGCGAAGTGCTCTGTTAGGGACAGAAGGAGTAATCAGATCTCTGATATACGATGGAGCTTTATTAGTGAGGGCTTTATATGTCAAAAGAAGAATCTTAAAATCTATTCTAAGTTTGACAGGGAGCCAATGAAGGGAAGATAAAATTGGGGAGATATGATCTCTCTTTTTAAGCTTCATCAGAACTCTTGCTGCAGCATTTTGGACCAACTGTAGACTTTTAATTGCATTTTGTGAACTTCCTGCTAATAAAGAGTTACAATAGTCCAGCCTTGAAGTAACAAATGGATGGACTAGCTTTTCAGCATCTGTCTTAGAGAGAATATTTCTAATTTTTGCTATATTCCTAAGATGAAAGAAGGAAATCTTACAGACCTGGTTTATATGAGACTTGAAAGACATTTGCTGATCAAAAATAACACCAACGTTCTTTAAATTGTCACCAGATGCCAACCTGATTCTATCCAGGTCAAGTGGCTGACTAAGCAATTTCTTTTTTAGAGGTTCTGGTCCAAAGATAACAACTTCTGTCTTTTCAGAGTTCAAGAGCAGAAATTTTAAAGTCATCCACATTGTTATGTTAACTAGACATGCCTGTAATCTACCAAACTGACTAGATTCATCAGGATTTATAGATAAATACAGTTGTGTATCATCAGCATAACAGTGGAAATTAACAATTAACGATTTTACCAATAGGGAGCATGTATATAGTAAATAGAATTGGGCCAAGTACAAGAATCAAGAATCAAGAATCAGTTTATTTATATAGCGCCAATTTACAACAGGTGTCGTCTCAAGGCGCATTACAAAAAATCAATTAAAATCAAGGATACATTCTAACAAATCAATTTGAAAAAGTTTCCAATCTAAGGAACCCCAGCAGATTGCATCGAGTCATTGACTTGCAGCATTCACTCCTCTGGAATCAGCATGCAGAAACAATGGCTTGTGTTGTCGTTGACTTTACAGCAATCCCTCATACTGAGCATGCATGTAGCGACA
>JAVLVB010000299.1:29437-43372 GCA_032876305.1 Orestias chungarensis
GCTACTGTAAATGTCTGATTATGGAACATGCTTCCACATTCTACCTGTAAACACAAGAATCATCATTAACCAAGTGTGTGTGGAGTTTTCTGCAATGTTTTGTGCTGCTGCCCAACCTCGTTGCTGCCGAGCAATAAACATCATTCCCCGTCATCTTTATTTGTGACACATTTGCAGTCACAGGTCAGGTTAAAGTTTGGGCTAATAACGTTTCACTCTGTAAGCCGCTTCCGAAAAACACATAGGAACTGATATGGTTAAATGTTAAACACATAAAGATAGAATCCGTTTTAGTTTTTTTCTAAAATATCAATCTTTAAGGTGGCATAAAGATTGTGTTCAGTGGTGAAACATCAGGAAGACAGCCGACTGTTTTAAACTGGTCACTCCAAACATCATAACCATGTCTCTTTCACATGTTCCACTAGATCTGATGCACATCTGCAGTCTGAATGTTCATGTGGCATAATAATTGTTCAGCAGACGAAGCCAGATGTGGTAAATCTGGACGTAAAGGAAGTCTGAAGCAAGCAGTGCTGAGTTGAGCTTTCTTTATTCTCAGCTTCCTTCAGCTGGTTCTGATCTTGTGATCTTGTGTCGGCTCCCGTTCCTCAACAACAACAACAACAACAAACAAAAAAAAGGATTTCCTGCTGTGTGAACAACGCCTCAGATATCTGATCATTCAGACTTATCAAAAGCGTGAACTAACCCTTTACCAAGCTGGACGTGGTGCAGCAGACGCCAACATCAACATGATTATCCACTAATGGTTTTGCCCTCATGTTTTCTAAAGTTTTTCCCGTCAGTGTTTCTTTTCTCCACAAAACCACTTTAGAAGCTTTTTTTTTTTATTGCTGTAAGCATTTAGTTTTCTGCCATTAAAACAGGAAGTCATTATTAAATCGACTCTTTCACCATTTCATTCTGCAAAAAACCAAATATCAATCAGTTGCTTAGTTTCTAATTCAAACATTCAAATCTAAAAATAACTTTTCAGCAAGATAGAAGCGCTTGGTAGGGTCAGTATTTGAATAATAATAAAAACCTCTAGTTTTTAGTTTTAGTAGAAAAAGAATCGACCAAGGGAACTTTTTATTGTATATTCACTTAAATTAAATCTTAGTTTTGTCTTTATTTCAATAGTTTAAAGATGTTTGCTTTGTGTCCCTGCAGCGCGAACATGGACGGAAGCCTAAAGCACCCTCCCACATATGTGGCACCCTTTAAAGCTAATTAAATTGACTTCACTAGAGCTTCTTAAGACAGATCACCGGCTCATCAATTAACTTTCTTTGCCTATGTTTTAAATCAAAAATGTTTTCGTGCATCTTAACTTTTTATGAAAACTGCTTGAGAACGGCTTTGAGATCTGATGGGTAAAATCTGCCATTGATTTAAATGTCCTAGATGATATCTAATGAAAACCTTTGTGCAATAGAGGAGATTCTGACTGTTGGATATTTTGAAAGCTGTCAGACATCATTTCTCACCCCAAGCAAATACAGCAACATCGTCTCCTCTCTGGAACGATGGTTGTGACCCAAAGCTCGCCCACAGTGTTGTACTGCAGTGTTAATGTGACCCAGCAGGTCAAAGTTCACCACAGCAATCAGGTCGCACTCTTTCTGCTTCACTTACTGATAGTCAGTGACCTGCGGGTAACGGCTCACCTCAGGCTGCGTACAAAGAGGGATGCAGCGGGAGAGTCGGTCAGTTACTTGGTGACTGGGAAGGAAAGTTCAAACCATTCCTACAAAGGGAACCAAACCTGAAACTAGTGGTGGAGAAGAAGTTGTTTAGGGAGGGGGGTTGCTGTCAGAACAATAATGTTTCACATATAAATGGGTTACATGTATAATCTAGTGCGCAGAATTAAAATGACATTTGTCCAACCTACTGAATGCTACAGCGCTGCTGCTTTGGTTCTGTGATAATAACTTTATTTGTGGAAGCTCACATCGCTTCAGCTTTGCTTGTTGGTTTGAGGATGAACACCTTAATAACTTAGAGGGGATGTATTATTCCATTGGTCCTAAAGATGCTCATGTTGGATTGTGTTGCATGTTTCAGTAACAAGGCAGTTAGGTTGGAGAAATACTGAAAAGTTACAATCCAGACTAAAACCAATGATCTTCTCAGTGATCTTAATCAGAGGCAACTCAAATGCATTAGCACTAAATAAAGACTTTCTTAGAGGTTACCACCCCTGGTACCTCAGGTACGAGCACTAAACGTCGGTCAGATCAGTCTTTAGTTGGAACTCCAGATGGAAGAAATCGCTTTCAGTCAAGTTCTCAGCGTCTCTGTTTTCCCAGTTTTATTGTAGTCATATTAACTTTAGATATGATTGAATTGGTTTCCCTATCAAAAGTGATGAGAGCAACATTATATGAAAAAATAAACATGGACTTGTTTAAGCTTCACTTCATGAGATTTCCAACATGCAGTACAGCGGACCCCCATCTGATGGCAGGTTTTTCTTGTATGTAATATTCAAAAGAATATGGGAAGCTGAAATACCTATAAAAATGTTACTTCATACATTATTGGCTAGCATCTACGAAGCAGCTGATCCAGGTGTGTCAAACTTTTTCCTTGGCACTGATCGGCTGCACCCTGAAAATAAGCAAGACTGTAGATATGAGCTTTTACAGATACGGTATGTTTGCTGTTTAAACTATTACAATTACAATACATCGGATTTATTTTTTATGGGGATCCGAAGTATTTGCAGATTTCAGGGATTGCCTTTTCAAACCCACACTAATCCTGGGGTCCACTGTATTTGTAGCATACAGGTATCAATGAATCCACTGATGAAGGGAGCACAAACTTTAAATTGACCTGCCCCTGGCCCTAAAACTAATTTTGAGTAAAGCCTTCAGCAGGAGCTAAATCATGGACTAAAGTCACATCGAAGTGCACGAAGCATAAACGATTTTAGCCAAAATTAGGCAACATGTCCAAGAAAACCTGAACATTGAGTCCAATATTAACTTTAATACTGTGCTGGATTTAGAAAAAACCATTTATTCATCCTTCCACACAAGTTTGCTACGCACTGAATGACATGTACTGTGTAAGAGAATCTTAATGTTTGGAGAAACGAGAACGAGGTTTTCCTGAGCTTGCCTGTTTTCTTACACATGAAGTCAATCCTGGGGAATGAACAGTGTAAAATAGTGTGGATAATCTTTTTAGAAACATGTAAATGAACATCTGGAGTGGCGTGATAGAAGCCACGGCTGGTTCCAAATGTGTATTTGTATTTGAATGTCTTCATTGTGCCTATTAATTAGTCTGTTGTCAGTCAGAATGCTGCTATTATCTGGTGAAAATGTGCAATTGCGGTGTACTGTACTGTTGAATGTAATAAAGAACTAGACATTTCTTACATTGGTAAATGGTCTTCAGTGGTTATTTACTTGTTTCTGCTTCCATGTTTCATTCTGAGCTTTTAACCAAGGATGTTGAATTCTGTAGACAAGTATTCTTGCTAGCGTGACTCGTAGCCAAGGCAAACCATTGAAGCCGACCGTTCAATATGATTATGTAAACATAACCTGCTGCAGATCCTACAAACCCTGTTGGATCGATACGTGTGAAGGTGATGTGTTTTATGTGAGGCCAACCTGCAGTAAATAGCTCTGTCAGAATGTATTTCCACTCTTAAAGATTTTTTTAGTTTTTGCATTGCTGTGTTTGGGAATAGAATCCCATTTTAACTTGAATGCAGACAACTTGAAATGAAAAAAGCTATCCAGACCAACCTGGCCCTATTTAAAAGTGGCCTGGATATCAACAGCTGCTGCAGAGTTTTCCAGATAAGTGGAACTAAATCTTATAGGTCTCTGTGGAGGATTTGTTGCCCACTCGTCTTTGCTGAATTGATGTATTACAGCCACTCTGGAGGGTTCTTGAGCCACAGCTTGATCAGATTGGTGTCTGAACTCTGAGATGGTCTTCATCTTTCTGTCTCTGTATCCTTTTGCTCAGCCATGGTTCTGAATAAATGATTCTCCTGTGGATCTGGTTTTACCTTCTTTTTTAACGTTGGCTCTGATCGTAACTTAAAACGAGGATAATAAACATTGTTTCCCATGCATTGTATGGTTGTAATCAATGGGTTAAAAAAGTAGATGTTCCACTTCATTATCAGCTTGACTGAATTTTTCCTAATTTATTGCAAGTGAATGATAACATCACATTCTTCTTAGGTTTGGGTGATTTTTAATTAAATATTGTACAAAAAAGTATTACTTCCACTGGCTGATTTTTGTTAACCTAAAATGATGAAAGAAAATACAAAATAAATAAAAATATATTCAACTTTAGCTTGAAATGAGTTTCTTTAGCTTTTTAAAATGTTACTTGTAATTAAGGTTTGTCTTATTTGGCCTTTAATAGGGTAAGTCAATGACTCCATGAATCTGCTGGGGTTCCTTAGATTGGAAACTTTTACAAATTGATTTGTTTATGATGTATCTTTGATTTTAATAGATTTTCTGTGAAGTGCCTGGAGACGACATCTGTTGTAAATTGGCCCTATATAAATAAACTGATTCTTGATTGATTCTTATTAGTGAAGGCTTTTGTGCCTTTTTTGTAATTCATATTGTCCCTCAGCATCACTCAATCTGCTATTTCCACCTCGGGACTTCACTTCCTGCCACGGTAGTGCGTTTCTGAGCATGACAGGTGTCTGCTGTGCATTTATGCATTAAACCTCTGCTCAAGGACCTTCCTCCAACCTGCTTGTGATGCTGAAAACAGGAATTCTGTTGGTTATCTGCCTCATATCCTTTCACATTTACTGTGGTGGAACATGTTTGGTTGTGCAGGAAGGATTTGCTCACAAGATCAAATCATTATTTGGGAGTTCTTCAAAGATCTATCTTACCTTAGGGGTGTCTGTGGCACAGTGGGTAGAGTAGATTGCAGGTTCTATATAAGTGAAGTCCATTTACCTCCTCTGCTTTTTTTTTTAGTTAAGCAGAATAAATGACAGCAACTTTAGCCTCTTTTTTAAAATAAAATATTTATTAAATGTATTTAATGTTAGGGTTTTAAGGGGAGCAGGTTACAGACATCCAATAGACAGAGATGGGTGGAGTAGCCAAAAGTAGTTCTCATGTAAGAGTAGCACTACTTAAGCTTATTTCTATTCAAGTACAAGCAAAAAATAACCATCCAAAAATAACTTAAGAAAAAAAAGTTATTTGTGAAAAGGTTACACAAGTACTGAGTAACTAATTGTAACTAACCAGGACAAATAATTGAACTGAATACAATGAAATAACTGCATGACTAATGACTAACAGCAGAGAACCAACACAGATCATAACAAATCTTTTAGAACAGTGCAAAGGGCTTCAAGTGACAATATATAGTGTTTACTGTATATTCAACTGATCTCCAGATCAAAATAACTGTTTAGTATAATAAAGGGTTACTTCAACTGTTGGTTTGAAACTTTAGTTAAAACATGTTTGTTTTGCTTCAGTGACATTAGTGGGTAAAGTATGAACAAATTGTACTAAATTAAGAGTAGCATTAGTTTGTAAAATAAAAATTTAGAGTGGTTTAAAATAATAGTACTACCAACCTCTGCCAGTAGACTAAAAGCTTGACTTTGTTTGGAAGAGCTGAGGAAGTTCATGACCTTCATCACCGCATATGTATAACATCACAGTATGGTTTGGAAATGATAAGAATATTAAACAAATTGGTATAACTCACTAATCAGGGCAGTAAGATTAGCAGACAGAAACAAAGTTAACCTAACAACCTATATCTTCAGCCATTAACAAAGAACCCAATTCAGATCAACCATAATCTCACTCATTCATTTCATTATTTTTTTTTTAGCTGCCAATAGCCAGAAAAACCTTGCAAGAATTGATGAAGCACCTATGAAACCGAAAACATATTGGGGTGAGATCTCAGCACCATCAAACATGGTCGCAAGATATTATAGTAGTTAGACCAATCAAATGACAGTGACGGACCAGATGGATGGATCTATATTGGGAACACTAATTAGAACAGCGGTCCACTTTAAGTCAAAGCTGCTATTATACAATTTTAGATGATTGAACCTTTTCAGGTTGAAGATGGGTTCAAAACCAACTCCCTACTTCTAGTTTTTAGAGTGATCCTGAGAAAAGCCTGGGTCTTTCAGAAGGACAAAGCTCCATCTGATGCTCTTAATAACTCCTCTGTGTTTCTAGCCAGTAAAAGGCATCAAAGATGAAAAACCAATGGAACAGCCTCCTTCCTCACCTAACTTAAACCAAGTTCACAACCTGTAGCCAGTAGCTAAACAAGAGATTTCCAGTGAAGGAAACCATCCACCTCTCTTAACAGACTGGAGCCTGAGGTTTCTGTTGTACAAAAAGTTGATCATCAACAGATCCAGAAACTGAAAAACTCCATAAATAGAAGGTTTATCACTAATGTGGAGAAGAAGAAGGAGTTTAAAGTTTGTTTTTAATGTCAGAAATGTTTAATGGAAGGTTTTGAGTTCTCTGTTTATTCTCACCGAAATAGATGAAAGGGAAGAATTGAGGTTGGAAAATATGATTTTTGTTTAGCTGTGTAATAGTTCTGCAAAGTTGTTCCCGCTTATTTTGCACATATATAGATATTCTCCCAATAAAACCAAAATCGCAGTTTTACTTTCTTAAACATTCATGTTTGAAATTTGTAAACACTTTGGATTAACCACAAGCATCATAGTTGGTGATTAATAAAAATAATCTTCAAAAACAGGACTTGTCTAACAGCGCTTAACTTTCTCTCTTTTTTTCTACTTCTGAATCAGGACTCCTGCTTTCTCCCACAGCTCAAAAACATGCTAACTCAACATTCAGACTCACATTTTACCCCAACATTTGACAAATAAACCCAGAGCTTACTGCCTTTGAAAGTAAATGTCTTGGATGGCTCTTTGAAACCCTGTATCTAGTTAGCATGGTAATCAACTCCCAACACTAGTGCCCAACAGCTACTTGGAAAAGTCCATTGATTATATTTAAAAGACCAAAGCTCCTGGTTTCTTATATAATGGGCTGAACTATAGAGATGGTGTGTTAGAGCAGAAAAAAGCAGCTTAAACATCATCTTTAGTTTGGTTTATTAGAGCAACATGAACCTCCAGAGACTCTAGCATGTCAGTTTAACTGCACCTGAAACCCAAGGTTTCATCCTACACCTTTTTTTGGGGGGGTAAATTACACAAGACTTTTTTTTATATTAGTTAATTAGTAAATTATTTATATTTTCTAAATACCAAAAATCTCCATACAGAATGGTTACTGTCTTTTAGCAACAAGGCAAAGCCGGGATGACAATATCCTTGGATTAGAAACCTCAGATAGGTTGACTGAGGCGTCTGAGTTAAATGGAGGCCTGCCTGGATTACATTGTTTTCTGCTTTGACAACATTGGAAAATCAAAGGAACTTAGCCAAGATGTCAGGAAGAGAACTGGAATGTTTCAGCAGTCTGGTTCATCCTTAGGAACAATTTTCAGATGCTTGAAGGTTCCACATTGATTTGTTGAGGCAATCACATCGAAGCTGAGACTCGACTGGAATGTTCAACCATCACAACGTCCAGGAAGCAGAGCGGTTATGGGCTAAAAAGTACAAAATGACCTTAGAATAAACGTCAAAGATCTTGAGAAAAGAACAAATGACCTTAGAATAAAAGTCAAAGACCTTGAGAAAATGCTGCCTTAAGCCTGTAAGACCTGTTCCAAGATGAGCTGAAAGGTCACTCAGCGAGAAAGAAGCCACTAATAAGGCCCATCATTGTGTTCAGATTCAGAAAAGGGGGCACTTGTAAGCCTGGGAGCATCATCTTAACTGTACATGGGTGAAAGAATCATGATGTGGGTCTGTTTTGCTGCAGGAGGAACCAGTACCTTTCAAAAATAATGTGGACATTTTTAAGCAGCACCTAAAGATATTAGCCAGATAGACAATGACCCTGAGCATCCAGTCAGAGTGGTTAGTGGCATAATCTCTGTAATCAGATGTGAACTTCTGATTAAAAGTCACCACATTGTCTGACTATTTTAAACAACCTTGTAAATCTTAAACTTTAGACAGGATGTCAAGATGTTGCCAGTAAAAATGGCTTATTTTTGTTCTCTTTTTACTATAAATGCAATTTACTATAAATGCAGTTGATCTGCAGGACCACGGTTAGGGGCCCCAGTTCTAAACCCACACAGTTTGGATGTGTATGTTTATTTTGCTACCACAGCTAATCATCACACTCTGTACTTGATGAGTACAAGGCTGAACCTTCATTCTCTGCTGGATGATTAACCCTGATTGTATCTCAAGCCGATTCTTAGTTTCCTTGTGTTTTCTCGTTACAACTTTGGTGGATTAACTTCTTGTAGGGAAGTTTGTTCTGCTCCCAATTCTCACGTTACTGCCTTTCCCATGTTGTTCTCGTGTCCACTCAATCTCTTTTTATGGAAGAAGGCTTTTTTGCAGATCCTGCATGTTCTCAGTTCTTCACTTGCCATTAAAAGTTTCAACGTTTCAGATCCAGTTCTATTTCCTTGATAAGGGTTAATCTTTTGCTCTTCATCAGAGCCTGAATAAATTCTCCAGTGCTCATCTCTAGCCTAAACACCAGCTAACTAATGGATTAATTTGAGCCCAGACTATTGCAATTCTGTCTACTCACACTTTCTTAATATCCTGTATACACTCAAAGGCCACTTTATTAGGTAGACCTTGCTAGTACCAGGTTGGACCTCCTTTTGCATTCAGAACTGCCAAAATACTTCGTGGCATAGATTCAAGAAGGTACTGGAAATATTCTTCAGGGAGTTTGGTCCATATTGACATGGTAGCATCATGCAGTTGCTTCAGATTTCCACATCACAAAGGTGCTCTATTCAATTGAGATCTGGTGACTTTGGAGGCCGTTTGAGTCCAGTAAACTCATTGTCATGTTCATGAAACCAGTGTGAGATGATTTGAGCTTTATCACATGATGGCGCGTTATCCTGCTGGAAGTAGCCAGCAGAAGATGGAACAATGTGGTCATAAAGGGATGGACATGGTCAGCAACAATACTCAGGTAGGCTGCAGCGTTGCAACAATGCTTAATTGGTACTAAGGGGCCCAAAGAGTGCCAAGAAAATATCCCCCACAGTATTACACCACCACCACCAGCCTGAACCGTTAATACAAGAATCAGTTTATTTATATAGCGCCTATTTACAACAGATGTCATCTCAAGGCACTTTACAAGAAAATCAATTAAAATCAAAGATACATCATAAACAAATCTATTTGAAAAAATTTCCAATCTAAGGAACCCCAGCAGATTCATGGAGTCATTGACTTGTAGCATTTACTCCTCTGGAATCAGCAGACAGAAACAATGGCTTGTGTTGTCGTTGACTTTACAGCAATCCCTCATACTGAGCATGCATATAGCTACAGTGGAGAGGAAAAACTCCCCTTTAACAGGAAGAAACCTCCAGCAGAACCAGGCTCAGTACAAGCAGCCATCTGCCACGACCGACTGAAGGTTTGAAAAGACAGAAAGCTAAATTAGAAGCACAGGATACTGAAATAAAAGAGTTTATAACAGCATTTGTAGAACGTCACTGGAAGCATCTCAGCCCATGTTCTCATCCAAGAAGCTGTCTCAGCTAACAGAACGCCAGACCAGGTGTGGCTACTATGGAGAGAAGAACACTAGGAGAAAACAAAAGGTTAACAAGGTTGAAATAACGGTAACTAAGTAGATTGCACAAAGGAAGATAGTAGCAGAGAGAGAAGTGCTCAGATTGTTCTCCATTAGTCTAAGGCTATAGCAGCATAACTATAGAAAAACTTAAATAACTTAACCCTATAGAGTGAGACATGAAGAAGGTAGAGCAAAGGAGAACCGTCTGTCTAGACTGAGTTCCTCCCCCAACCGGATTAGGCTGTCTTCTTTACCAGACAGGAAGGGTTTAAGCCTAGATTTGAAACTAGACGGGTGTCTGCCTCACGGACTAAAGCTAGAAGCTGGTTCCACAGGAGAGGAGTCTGATAACTAAAAGATCTGCCTCCCATTGTGCTTTTAGAGATTCTAGGAACCATTAGTAAACCTGCAGTCTGAGAGCGAATTGCTCTGTTAGGGACATATGGAGTAATCAGATCTCTGATATACGATGGAGCTTTTTTAGTGAGGGTTTTATATGTCAAAAGAAGAATCTTAAAATCTATTCTAAGTTTGACAGGGAGCCAATGAAGGGAAGATAAAATTCTCTCTTTTTAAGCTTCATCAGAACTCTTGCTGCAGCAATTTGGACCAACTGTAGACTTTTAATTGCATTTTCTGAACTTCCTGCTAATAAAGAGTTACAATAGTCCAGCATTGAAGTAACAAATGGATGGACTAGCTTTTCAGCATCTATCCTAGAGAGAATATTTCTAATTTTTGCTATATTCCTAAGATGAAAGAAGGAAATCTTACAGACCTGGTTTATATGAGACTTGAAAGACATTTGCTGATCAAAAATAACACCAAGGTTCTTTACATTGTCACCAGATGCCAACCTGATTCTATCCAGGTCAAGTGGCTGACTAAGCAATTTCTTTTTTAGAGGTTCTGGTCCAAAGATAAGAGGTTCTGGTCCAAAGATAACAACTTCTGTCTTTTCAGTGTTCAAGAGCAGAAATTTTAAAGTCATCCACATTGTTATGTTAACTAGACATGCCTGTAATCTACCAAACTGACTGGATTCATCAGGATTTATAGATAAATACAGTTGTGTATCATCAGCATAACAGTGGAAATTAACACCATGCTGTCTGACGATTTTACCAATAGGGAGCATGTATATAGTAAATAGAATTGGGCCAAGTACAGAACCCTGCAGTACTCCACAAGTAACCTTACAATGCGGAGAAGATTTGTCAGGATGGATCCATGCTTTCATGTTGTTGACTCCAAATTCTGACCCTACAAATCGAATGTTGCTGCAGATATTGAGACTCATCAGACCAGTCAACGTATTTACATTCTTCTAATGTCCAATTGTTGTGAACCTGTGCGAATTGCAGGCTCAGTTTCCTGTTCTTAGCTGACAGCAGTGTCATCCGGTGTGTTTTGCTTCTGTGGCCCATCTGCCTCAGGGTTCGACGTGCTGTGCATTCAGAAATGCTCTTCTGCAACCTCTTGTTTGTAATGAGTGATTATTTGAGTTACTGTTGTCTTTCTATCACCTCGAACCAGTCGGGCCATTCTCTTCTGACCTTTGGCATTAAAAAGGAATTTTTGCCCCCAGAATTGCCGCTCACTGGATGTTTTCTAATTTTTGGACCATTCTCTGTAAACCCCAGAGATGGTTGTGCATGAAAATCCCAATTGATTAGCAGTTTTTGAAATAGTCAGACCAGCCCGTCTTATACCAACAACCATGGCACATTCAAAGTCACTCAAATCACCTTTCTTGCCCATTCTGATGTTCGGTTTGAGCTGCAGCAGATTGTCTTGACCATGTCTACATGCCTTAATGCATTGAGCTGCTGTCATGTAATTGGCTGATTAGGAATTTGCATTAACGAGCAGTTAGACAGGTGGACTTAATAAAGTGGCATTTGAGTGCATATTATAAATAAACCTTCTGTATGTGGGTCAGGAAACTACCACCCATCATGAAGACTCTAAGTCTTAGAGTCTTCCAAAGATTGTTAGGTAACGTGTTAAAGTCTAAGAGCTTTGGAAGTTTGCGTTTACAGCTGTGGTTTTTGCACCTAAACCAGTTTCAGCGTCAATATGGAGTAAAAATGTCATTAGCACTTCTTATGTTTTGGTGGGACCAGAACTTTAAACAGAAGAGTTTGAATAAAGTTTTCATCAGTTTCATTGATTTGTCAGATTCATTAGAAAAAGACTAACTAAGAGAAGTCTTTTTACCATCTAACTTGAACTTAACAACAAAATTTGCTGCAGAGATATAAAATCGGGCAAAAATGTATTTATTTACCAGTTGATTAAGCAAGTTTGCATTTTTGTTATGAGTACATTTTGAGTATGAGAGCAAAAATGAGGGGAAAAAAACATGTCATATGTCTGCCTCTTAGAGACCTGCAACAACCTCTGTAAGAAGCTCTTCTGTCCTCCTTTCGTTACCTGTATAAAAGACAACAGAGCGATTAAAGGACACCAGGAAGAGAATTGTAGACATACACCAGGCTAGGAAGAGTGAATCTACAACAAACAACCAGACAGGCTTGTGGGAGCAACTGTAAGAAAACAAAACACACACAGGACCATTGACATCAACATCCTCTTGTTCTGTTATAATGTAAGGAATCTGATTGTAAGTCCGAATTTAATTTCAAATAGAACACATTTCAGAAGCTGTCACCTTTAATATCATCCCAAAGAGACATCAAAGTGGAGTTAATCTGTGTGAACTATGAGACATGAAAGCCAAGCAAATGAGCCGGCTGGCTGCTTCCAGCATCCCAAGGGTAACAGAGGCGATGTTGAAAATAGACAGTACTTCTCATATCAATCAAAGCTCTGATTAGCTGTAACCTGAACAACCTGTGTGCCCTGCAGCCGTTTGGTCAGTCACTGACAGAGACAGCAAAAAATTGCACTGAGTTCGATTTACTGCTAACTTCTGATTAGAAAGGATGGCGTTGTTAACCATTTTCCTCTGTGGTGCTCATTATGCAGTCAGCAGAGAGTAATGAGCGTGTCCGGAGCTTTGAAGCTCACTTTAATCAGAGCGCTGAAGATGATTACTAAGCAACACGAACTTGCAGATGTCTCCAAAGGATGCTTGGTAACGGTGGATGGAGTGATGCTAACTGCACAGATAAAGTCAAACGACTGCTCATCTCCCCATATAAGCACTGCTATCAGCCATCTGAATGTTAGGAACTAAAAGCTTCCTGAATCAGAGAAGGTTGCACTTTCCCAGTGTTGTCTGTTTATTGTTACTATGGCAAAATCGTATTTGTTTTAAATATAGATGAGAGACAGACACAGATGACTCTTTTATTAGTTTAGAAATAATCCATCTAGTCAAACCTCATAAATGAAAGAGTTGAGTTGCTTTATGGGAGAGGTGGGATCCAACTATTCCTTGTGTGTCATGTATGTTAATGTATAAGCCACACATTCAAGATAAGGTTGCGTCTTTTAAGTGTATCTATTTTTTTACTTTGTTTTTACATTAGCAAGGCAACAAGTATCCTCTCAACGCATTTTACAAATGAAAAGGCAGTTATTTTAGCTTTGGTGCTATTCAGGATTAATGCTAGTTAAAAATAATGCATGAAATGTAGTTTATTATTTAAACTGTTTCAAATACTATCTAAGGATTAAAGTGTGTCACTGACTTTACTTTGAGTAGAGCTTGATTTAAACAGTTCTTACCGACAGAGAAAGGGATTCACGAGTATCTTAGACAGTTAAACAAGTCGCGCCAGACAAGGCGTAGCTTCTATGAAGAGAATTGCAGAGTAATAGGAGAATGGAGAACTACCTGACTGCTAGTATACTTTGACTGGTTCAGTGGAAAACAGCCTGTTTATTTGCCTGGCTTCTGTCTCCTTTGCGTGTCTCTTCAGTCAGCTCAGTTATGGATATCTGATAGTGTTAGTCCTCCATGTTTCCCCAGACATTGTCTATTGAGGCCGCTCATAAATATACTTTTTCCAAGCATCTTGAGCATCATGGTACTGTATTGTACATCAGCTCACTGGTTTTTGCGATGGTTGAAGTATGGATTATACTTCGTGCTGCAGTTACATCATCTAGGAGATCTTCTGGACATACTTCAATCAGCTTTCCTCTTGCTGTTCCATTGATCTGTTTAACTTCTGGGTCTCTAGACGTAACAACAACAGCAGTTTGAGGACGTAGGAAAACTGAGCTGCTAGATGTTTTG
>JAVLVB010000299.1:52751-64620 GCA_032876305.1 Orestias chungarensis
TGCTGATTCCAGAGGAGTTAATGCTGCAAGTCAATGACTCGATGCAATCTGCTGGGGTTCCTTAGATTGGAAACTTTTTCAAATTGATTTGTTAGAATGTATCCTTGATTTTAATTGATTTTTTGTAAAGTGCCTTGAGACGACACCTGTTGTAAATTGGCGCTATATAAATAAACTGATTCTTGATTCTTGATTCTTAACCCAACAGTCATGTTTTTCGACTTTGAAAGGAAGCTTGAGTGATAAAAAAAAGAATGTACATGCAGAAAAACGCCAGGCTGGGATTCAAACCCAGGACCTTGGAGCTTAAAACTGTGTGACTGATCAGCCCTCAAATATTAGTCAGGTGCAGCTAAAATGACCAAAACTGCAGTTGTGTGAATGCTGTCGGCTTTCAGCTTCTACATTCTGCTGCCAATTGTGTTCCTTACATTCTTCAGCAGATGAGCCTACAGTGTACTAAGCTTATTTATTACATTTCTGGGGTTTCTTCTGCAGTTTAACGTAAACTTAAATCGTACAGAATTACAATTGCATGTTTAAAAAAATGTGAAGTGTTCAATTTAAAAAAAAAATCCTAAATAACCAAAATTAACGATGTGACTATACATCTTACAGCTGACAGTTAACAGATGTAAGAATAAGTAGAAGAACTGGGTTTTTATTTATTACTTACTAAAGAAAATAATCCATACTTCCTTATTAGCTGATCTGACAGGTGAAATAAAACTATTGAGTTCAGTCAGTCGTTTATCAAACTGAAGCACAGCTTGTTATATCTGGGGAAACCCGTTTACTCAGAAGTGACCCAGGAACTGCAGAAGAGTCTTTAACAGAAACTTTCTAGCTTACTTTTCCGTTCAGGCAGTTGTGCAGCTTCATCAGAGGTCCTTTGGTCTCTTCTGACAGTTTGCCCAGAACCTTCACTCTGACCTGAAGCGACAAATAAACACGTAGAACAAACCAGGCCGAGACCAGCAAGAGTTGTGGGAGGTTTTAGTGGGAATTTAGTGGGACCTCGTTGGTGATGGAGCTGGGATTGTCCACGGACATCATCAGGTCAGCAGCCAGGAAGTTCACCAAGATGTTGGTCACATCCGTGCACACGCTTTTCAGGACATGCTTGGTGATTTGGATCTGTGTTTCATCTGCAACAGGCATAATTAAGAAGATTTGTAGGCTGACGTTGTTTCCGTTTTTATTCTCAGGTTCTAGTTTAAAATGTTAAACTTTTCCAAAGACTTAAAAACAGAACATCTACCTTTAAAATATTCATCTTTCTTAACTTTAACAACTTCAATCAGTTCCCTTTCAACATTACTCATAATTATAGCTTAACCAATGGAACAGATTTGTGTGTGACGTTAATCCCTCATAAATGATACATTAACTCTGGCTGAGTTTAAAACCCCAGTTTAAGGTAAAACAACAGAACAAAACACAAAATTATATGTTTTGCATTTTCAAGTCCATTTTGTTTTCAGCAGAAGCTCTGAAGTAAAATAAAGATAGCTATAAATATGAAAGTTAGGATTACAGAGCAGCTCATTTTTAGACATTGTGATGTTCATATTTTAGAGAATTCAATAAGAAATCAGATTTGGAATCTCACTTTTTTTTCATTCTTTTACTGAGTACATTTGAGACTCATTTCTACAATGCAGAAGTAAGTTTACTGCAGATCCAATAATAATAAATAACAACAACTTGTGACCACAGAGGAGTAAAAACCGACCAAAGGAAACAAAAACCCAAAAAATCAGACTTTCTTGATCTAATGTAACATTTTCACAAGAAAGAGATTTATGGAGCAAATGTAGATGCACAGCTGAATATTTTCCTATTGTAAGCCATAAAGGGCTTTTTCTAACATGGAAAAGATGCAGTCATGGTTCATAGTGGCAGTACGTTAAAGCATCTACTAGTTTATCTAAAATAGTGCATCTTTTTTGGTTGATTGCATGTTTGAACAGTTATTCGCTCTGGTTCTTGATGCTTTACACCTGGGAGGTGACAATAGCTATGATGCATAACTGTAGCAACAAGGTATCATTTCTACAACTGTTGGCAGCTGAATCAGAAAAGCACCTGAACTGTAACCCCAAAGTAGAGAGGAGTTCAAACTGAACCTTCATGGATGCAGAGCAGGACCGACGAACAGAGAAGAGGATCAAGAACCATAAACCAGCTCCAACATCTCTCTGTCCAGACACAGATTTACAACAGAGCAGCAGAAGCAAACGAGGTGGATTAGCTGGGCTTCCCAACAACTCATATTGTGTTAATGTTTAATTTGATCGATGCTTTTTACCACCACAGGCTCTCCAAGCACAATTATGATATTTTAGGCATCACTACATATTATTTGTAATTAAAGGCTGATTAACAGGTTTTGCTTAACAGTCGTCATGACAACCAGATGTGCTAAGATGAAGAAAACACCTATACTTTGCGGGGCAGCATGGGAGAAGATCGACTTAGAGGACTGGGACGTTTTTGTCACAAATATCGGAGTTTATAACCTCAGAAAACTTCGGTTTCTTAAACAACTTCCTAAAAACACGCCATGATGGTTTTAATGCTTTATGTCTTTAATCATTAAAGAATCTTTTTGTTCTTGCAAATCTGTTGCTTTTGACAGTTTCCTTGTAAATATGTGAACTTGTTCCAGAAACGTCTTTGATCCCAGTTTCTTATGTTACTTCCACTGAACTTCCTCCAGCGAAGTTTACCTGAGAAGAACTTGGTTCCCTTTTCAAACAGCCGGATGTTGTTGTACAGGTTGGTGATCTCCTCCTGCAGATCCTTCATGCTTTTCTTCTTGTTGGTTCCTGAAGACGAGCTGCTGGAAGAAGCGAAGACTGTCCGCAGAACTTCCTGGTAAGCTTTGTTCAGAGGCCTGCAGGGACAGGAACGCGGTTCTGAGTGCGGGGAAACTTTTCAGGGAAAGTTGAGTTCAGACAGAAACCTTGTTGTTACCTTACTAACTGCTCTGCCAGCTCTGAGAGGATCTCCTCAGGGAAGTCACTCACTCTCTTCTCTAGAGCTGCAGCTATCTCTTCCTGGACCATAAAGGGAGCCTCGGCCTGTTTGCTGCGATCTTGGCAAAAGTAAAACAAGCTAATGAGCCTCGCTGGGATACTCTGGTAACGTTTCTCATCCATAAGGAAAAAAGCTTAACAACCCAGGAGAAATGTTCCCAGCCAAGCAGCCCATAAACCTCACTGAGCGCCTTCAGTGCACACAGAGACACGGTTACATTGATGTGAAGACACAAACAGCTTTGCCGCCATGTTGTACTTTGCTGTGATGGTCCCGTCTCCTCGTCGCTGTCCTCGTCTCTCCTGGCCTTCTTCTTGGTTTTCCGGATTCGGATCTCCCTGGCGTTGCCTCCCCCGCCTGCTTTGACACTGCCGCTGCCCTCTAGGAGACAAAAACTTAGATTACAGCTGACCTGAAGGCAAACAGAAGTGGCGCCGGCAGCGACGGCACCTGTAGCCTTCTTCCTGCGTTCTGCCTCCCTCTTCTCCTTTTTGGACGGAGCGGAGCTCTCGGCCAGAGCGGACGCCTGCTTCAGATCCTCCTCGGTTATCAGAAACACCGGGTTGCTCTTCACCTCCTGAGACCCAAACACCAGGCAAACTTTCCTTTACCGAGTCAGAAACCCGAGGCGAGGCAGAGGGAGCCGTACCTTCTGAGCTTTCTGCTGTATCGCCTCTTCAAACAGCGCCTGGCAGTTACTGATGAACTTCTCGCTGACGACCACGGCGCCGCCCAGCAGTCTGGCCTGGGACTGGACGTTTGCGTTCCTCAGCGCTTGGTTGATGACCATGCCGACGTCTTCCATAGACAGACAGCTGGGCAGAACCGGCTGGAACAAGAGCGGAGGTGGCCGATGAGCAACCACAAACCTGGGCAGGAATCGTCACTCAATATTGATGGGGACATTTTAGTGGCATAAAAAAAACAGAAGCAGGTGGTGAACATTAAGTTTGTTGGTGTCACTAGTAACACTTTTAAACGGTTTTCCTGACACTAGAAGGCTTTTGCATCAGCAGCCAGGGAGCAGCTTTGGTGACTTTTTAAACCCTGTAAAGAACATTATTCTAATTTATACCAGACTGTGAGTCAAAGTAAAAGTAAAGGACTTTAAACATTTAAGAGGAAAAACTCAAACTTTGTGCATTAATTCCGGTTTATGAGATCCTTTAAACGTTATATAAATATTCCCTCCTGCATCATTTCAACAGCTGCCATTCCTGCTCCGGCTTATTCCTATAACGTTACCACTGATCTGAGCTGTTAACAGGTTGCTGAGTGGATAACCTGGAGGTCCGTCCATGTGGCAGAGTTAACAGCTTCCTCCACAGAGGCTTCCACCTGGTCCACCAACGCCTGACCCACGCAGGCGGCCCGCAGAAACAGCAGCTTATTGGACTTGAAGCGCTTCCTAATGTAGCTGGGGGGGTCAGGGATCCCGAGCCGGAGCAGCGCATCGAACTCTGCAGGAGAAAGATTAGAAGAGCTCTGTCTAAAAGTCTAGTCGACTGTAAACAGATGATGTGATCGAGCAAAGCTGGACGGAGCCATGTTGGCGCTGAACCACAGCAGCAGAGAAGCAAAGACCTAAGTAGCCGTTTTGCTGAAGGAAGGAGTCCACCCAGGCGTTCTGGGTCTTGGTGTAGATGTCGGGGATGTACACGGCTTTGTCCTGCCGCCCTCCCACCACGCTGCCTTTCAGGCGTCCAGTGTTCACCAGCTCCTGCAACACAGCTGGGAGTGGGGAACATACGAGTGAAGACCTGCTACAACAAAGAAAGCAGTTGTACCATTAAACACACTACTCACAAAAAGTTAGAGATATTTGGCTTTCGGGTGAAATTTGTGGAAAATGTAAAAAGTTCCCGCTACAGTGACATCATATCAGGAAAGTAGGACATTTAAGTAGAAGGTGATTTCCTCATCTCAAACTATTTGTTGAAACTAAAGTAAACAATGGTGTCTACACCACAACTAAAAATGTCCACGTCTCAATAACTGGTCATGTGTCCTTGAGCATCAATTAGCTTGACAACAACGTCTCTGCTGTTCACAAGTCCACTTATTGTCTGCTGAGGCAGGACATCCAACTCTTCTTGAAGGGCAGCCCTCAGGTCATTGAGGTTTTGGGGTGCAGAGTTTCGAGCCTCTACACGGCGACTCAGTTGATCCTTCAGGTTTTCAATGGGATTCAGGTCTGGAGAAAGTGCAGGCCACTCCATTTGAGGTACACCAGTCTCCAACAGCCGTTCCCTGATGATGTGACCCCGATGAGCTGGAGCATTGTTGTCCATGAAGATGAAATTAGGCTTGTGTTGTTCATGTAGGGGCACAATCACTGAATTAATGATGTTATTCAGGTAGTATGGGCTTGCCACTGTACCGTTCACCAAGTGTAGGGCACTTCTATACAGACTGGACACACCTGCCACACTGTGACACCGCCACCACCAAAAGCTCGTCTGGTGACAACATGGCTGATGCATAGTGCTCTCTTTGACGTCTCCAACATCATTTCTGCTCAATGTGAATCGACTTTCATCAGAGAACAGCACTGAGGCCCACTGGTCCCTCGTCCAGCGTAAATGCTCCCTGGCCCATGCAAGACGATGACGCCTGTGCCTGCTGGTGTGGTCAGGTTCACTTGCAGGTCGTCTAGCTGATGAAACTCTGTGACACTCTGAGTTTAGTAGCCACATCCGTCTGAGAACGTCCTGTTTGAGGCATTGCAGGCCAGGTGCTGTTGATCCATTGTTTGGTGTCTTCTTGGTCTCATGATGTCCCAATGTGAACAGCCTGATGAGGACGACTGTTTAAACACCAGCTGTAATTGAACCAGGACATTTATTGGTCGATTCGAGGATCAAACACTTGTTGTGACTTTTCCCGTTAAGATCCTCGTTAGAGAACAGCAACATGTTCAAAAAGTACTGAAACATTTAACAGTTGGACAGGTGCATTCAAAAGCTTAGAGAAGGTCACATTAAGCTCACCTGTTAAGCTTTGAATGCATTTTGGGCTCATCCTGAAATTCAACCCGACAGCCAAATATCCCTAACGTTTTGTGAGTAGGATCTATATGTTATTATGTCTCCATACTGTATAGAAGGTGCTCCTGGAATCCAAATGCTGCAATCATGCTGCTGACAGGTGTTGGCCTGCAGAACACAAGAACTAGTCAGTTGGACTGAAACCAAATCATGACGAAGGCTACAGTACGTTCACACAGCAGTCAAATGTGACCCAAAACTGAACTGATGTAGACCAATGGATCAGGTCCACTTCCATACGTGGCACTAAATACGTATCCGAACACGTACAGTCTAAACGGCTCTACCTTCTTCATGTCTCACTCTAGAGGGTTATCTAAGTTTTTCTATAGTTCTGCTGCTATAGGTTTAGGCTCCTGGAGGACAATCTGACCACTTCTCTCTCTGCTACTTTATTCCTTTGTCCAATCTACTTAGTTACCGTTATTTCAACCTTGTTAACCTTTTGTTTCCTCTCAGTGTTCTTCTCTCCATAGTAGCCACAGTTTTTTTTTTCATTTTCCTGTGCATCTATTTTAGTTTCTGTCTTTTCAAACCCACAGTCGGTCGTGGCAGATGGCTGCTTGTACTGAGCCTGGTTCTGCTGGAGGTTTCTTCCTGTTAAAGGGGAGTTTTTCCTCTCCACTGTCGCTACATGCATGCTCAGTATGAGGGATTGGGAGTCAATGACTTGATGAATCTGCTGGGGTTCCTTTGATTGGAAACTTTTTCAAATTGATTTGTTTTGATGTATCTTTGATATGAATTGATTTTCTTGTAAAGTGTCTTGAGACGACACCTGTTGTAAACTGGCGCTATATAAATAAACGAACTCTTAATTCTTCTTGGTTCGTGTATCCGACAGTTTTAAGAGTGCCTGCAGTCTCAACAGGCTGTGCACATTTTCCACTGGTTCAACATCACTAACGCGAGACATGCGTCACAATTCTGCACTAGAAGAAGAATTGTGATCCTTTCTTCATCTTGTCATGATATTGCAACGATACAGTCGGCTCCCACTGCTCAACAACTTTAGAGCCATCATATCTGGCACAACGTCACATTTGATTAGCAACATGAACGGCCGTGCAACGAAATAAGAAATAAAAAAGGTTTGCAGCAAAAATGAGAATTCAGCATGTAGATCTGCTGAGTGAAAGCGTTTTGTTGTTTGATGAATGATGATGTTCCATGTTTCTGTGGTTCTGTGCACAGTTTGGTTTGTGAGAGAACCCCAGAGACGCGTCCTTGTACCTGGTGATGGCGCTGAACAGCCCTCTGATCCTGGCTTTGTGACGTGCAACATACGCCCTGGTGAAGATGACGCCTCTGTTGTACTCGTCCATCTCTCCCTGGATGAGTTTCCCGAGACGTTTCAACAGTTCCTGAAATGTGACAAAACAAAACCTGTTTGTTTTTCCACCCCACATAAATCCACAATGGAGCGGCATGAATATTCATGAAGAATGACTCACCTCGGTGAGGAAGTCCCCTGGGAGGTCATAGCTTTTACACAGTTCTGCGATGCTGATCAAACCGGCCTCCTGCAGTTTGTCGTTCACCTCCTCAGCCAGGCGGTCCAGGTAAGTGCTGCAGAACACAGGATGTGGAAAACATCTAAACCTCTAATATTCACCTTTATTATCCTCCTCCTCCTTAAACTAGGAGGTCAGCCGAAGGGAAGTTAATGACTTGCTGTGATGGGAATTGTACTACAACCATTAATAAACAGAAAAACAACCTCCGACTTTGACTCTTATTTAATATCTAGATGTCACCCACAAATATTTTTTATTCAAATCCAATCAATCATTTAAAAATATCGAATGGAAAATGAAAATGAGAACAACTCAGAACCACAACATGATGCTCTCTTTTGACAGGAACCATAATGTCACTGCTCAAATAACAATCAATTATCTGGTCAAGTTTAAAGGTTAATGTGTCAGAATATTAAAAAAAATGGTGGTCTTAAATATCTAATGAGAACAAAACAATAATTATATCACATTGATAGATGGATTATTTAGATTGTGACCTTAAAGGGAAGCCTAATAAGTTTCATGCCTCAGGAGAGCTGATCTGACAGTAAGGGAGAGGAAAGTGATAAAACCAGACTAAACAGTGATTAGTAAATTAATAGATACTTTCTCCATCTTCTCATAGCAAACCTGTATCAATGCGAGTCATCTAGCAGACTGTTCTGTTCTGCTGAGGAACAAACTACTCACTCATCGATCAGCTGTCCCAGGACCAGCTGCATTCCTTTATCCGACTTCGCAATGTCGCTCGCTCGGTTTTCCACATGGACCCAATCCACGTTGATGATCTGAAAAAAAGACCCCACATGGCAATCTTTAAAGGAATGTCTCAACAACAACTTTGACTTCTGCACGTACAGAAGTAGGTGCAGCCATTGCAGCATAAACAGAGCCGATCTACCTCCAGGTTCACACAGGATAGTATGAGCGAAAAAAGAAGCATAGATTGAGTTATATACAGTTTTATTTCCAGGTTGTACATTTGTAGAGCTGAAGCAACTAATCGATTTAATCGATTAAAATGCTTTATAATCAGGTTTTACCGTAAGCGTCTATTTTAACATAATCTGTTATATCTGTGGCAGTAATGAGCTTCCTAACGCTGTGATCTACCAGGGGAGCAGTAGCAGAAGAAATCAGCCAATCGTTAGCCTTGTTTTGCTAGCGCGTGTCTCATAAACACATTTGCCCTGAGCAAGATGGCTGAGCAGGAAAATGTAGCAAAGTCTTCTTTAAGTGAACATCTGAGACCAAAACATGTCTGAGTTGAAGCAGTAGAGGAAGAACCAGCGCGGTAAAATAAGCTAATAAGAAAATAAAGGCGCTAAATACTGTTAATGAATTCAGTTCATATTCATTTATAGTTGCAGGAGCAACAATAAAGGAACACATGTGGAACAAGACGCTCACCCCCAGCAATGTCTACCACTTACTAACTCTGTTCTAAACATGCTGGTAGAGACACAAGTTCAGATTATTAGGAACAAGAATGTCCAACTACGTCAGAACATTCACAATAAAGATCTAATTAAATATTAGAGAATAATAGGAGCTGAGATTATTGGTAATATGCTGTACTTTCAACAAATTGTATGGACTGTATTTTTGTATTTTATGCCTAAAAATGAACAAATATTTTACACTTAGTCCTTTTTTCCTTCAAATGAAGTTACATAAATTGCAGTGAACGGCGAAATTCTCTTATCTCTTTCATTCTCATAATGATAATTCATATTTTAATAGCTTATCTGGGGAAAGTAAATGCTAAATTAACAAATAAGCTATTAATCAATTAATCGTGAAAAATAATTGACAGATGAATGGATTATGAAAATAGTATTTGGTTGTAGTCCTCCACATTTCATGTTTTCTTAATTTGACTTTCTGACTTCAATATGTATTATAATAAATATTATTCCTCCAACTCCATGGGTTTTAAACTCATCTTTGTTTTTATGGCCCCCATAGTGACAGACACACACTTTCACAAAGATCCTCATTCAAGCAGAGCAGTCTGCTTAACTTCTGCAGCCGTCATCACTTGAACGTGATCGTTGTAGAGACCTTCAGATACTGACACTAGTTAACTGTCACGTTTTTGTCCTCATTTGCACTATTGTAAGATCTGACCCTTCATGTCTGGGGAAGCAGAGGTGGGAGCACGTCATTGTTTTGCAAGCCTCAAGTAAATCTCAAGTCTTTATCCTGAAGTCAGAGTCAAGTCCAGACAGTCGACGGTTCTCATTGCCTGTTTTCTTTAACTATGTCGCAACCACACAGCGATTATTCCTCAAATAGAGAACAGCAGGTTACAAAACTAGCAAACGTACCAAAGCTTTTGTATTGACTCTGCATGCTGGGAGAAGCTGCTAAATAGGAATGGTGCCATTGATTGAACGCTGGAACGGACTGCTTGTGCTTATATTACAGATTTGAAATACAGGCTGATAAAAGTCGATACTCATTTTTTTTGCTGATCAATATCAATATCGGGTCGGGTCGTCCAATCCCATATTGAAAAGCACCTGCTAGCAGACTTTGAATGTTAGACAAAGTTGGAAGTTGTTCTCATCTGTTTCTAACATGCAGGTTTTGAGTCCTTTCATAATTTAAGTAGCGCCAGAGAGGACCCCTGGTTTTTAATTCTGATCGGCTGTACTTCAGCTCACATCCACATGTTTACCAAACATGATTAGAAGTAGGGATGCAGCAGCAGATGCTGAGGGGTGGAAGATGACAGTCGGAACAAACCTGCTGGAGATCCACAATGTTGATCCTTCCTGCAGAACACAATGAAACACGATCAGCATCTCCAGCTGTTGGAGAACATCTGGCTGATGTCTTCACCTGCACTGACCTCCATGGACGTACAGCTCGTCCCGGACCTCCCTGCTGATCTGGGCCGGAGTGATGTACTCCTTTCCGTCCAGAGTGTGAACCACATCCAGCTTCTTCTCCTGAACCAGCTTCGAGATGATTTCTATGCAGTTCCTCTCCGACAGCCTGGATCACACAAAAAGGAAGGGTAGCTTTACTTCTATGAACTCCAACTCTGAGCGGCTCTAACAGGCGGAGTTAGCCTCAGTTAGACTTGGTTAGCCTCGGCTAGCCTAAGTTAGCCTCGGTTAGACTTGGTTAGCCTCAGTTAGCCTCGGTTAGCCTCGGCTAGCTTTACTTCTATGAACTGTGAGCGGCTCTAACAGGCGGAGTTAGCCTCAGTTAGACTTGGTTAGCCTAAGCTAGCCTCGGCTAGCCTCGGTTAGCTTTACTTCTATGAACTCCAACTCTGAGCGGCTCTAACAGGCGGAGTTAGCCTCAGTTAGCCTCAGTTAGACTTGGTTAGCCTAAGCTAGCCTCGGCTAGCCTCGGTTAGCTTTACTTCTATGAACTCCAACTCTGAGCGGCTCTAACAGGCGGAGTTAGCCTCAGTTAGCCTCAGCTAGCCTCGGCTAGCCTTGGTTAGCCTCGGTTAGCCTCGGCTAGCCTCAGCTAGCTATGCAGCTCAGCGTCTCACCTCTGGATGGTGTCCGCAAACTGAGCCCGCTGAAAGTCCGCGGCCAGTCGGCGAATCTCCTCCCAGTCGGCCGCCATAGTTCCCGCAGAGACCTGCTGTCAGCACCCCGTCTTCACCTGCAGCTTTAGCTGCTGGACCAGAGCAACACGTCAACATACAATGACGTAGGACGGCGAACCCGGAGGCCCAAAAACCATACAGAGGTCCAACGCTAACGGTGCGTTCATTTATTTGAGGAACTCGGAAATTCCGGCATCCCACTCGGGCAAGTCAGAGAAATGTAGCGAAGCGACGCTTGGGGTCTAATATATGGCGGCTCCTCTTATCAACAATCAAAAAGTGATCAAACAGTCATCAAAGAGTGATCAAAAAGTGATCAAACAGTCATTAAAGAGTGATCAAACAGTGATCAAACAGTGATCAAAAAGTGATCAAACAGTCATTAAAGAGTGATCAAAAAGTGATCAAACAGTCATTAAAGAGTGATCAAAGAGTGATCAAAAAGTGATCAAACAGTGATCAAAAAGTGATCAAACAGTGATCAAACAGTGATCAAAAAGTGATCAAACAGTGATCAAACAGTCATCAAAGAGTGATCAAACAGTGATCAAACAGTCATCAAAGAGTGATCAAACAGTGATCAAAAAGTGATCAAACAGTGATCAAAAAGTGATCACACAGCGATCAAACAGTGATTAAAAAGTGATCAAAAAGTGATCAAACCGTGATCAAAAAGTGATCAAACA